>JAALXK010000363.1:0-43767 GCA_012977745.1 Fusarium anguioides | reverse complement strand
ATGGGTTTTGCACTGCACTAAGCTCTGTTAGCCACATGGCCTTGATCTAGGCATCTACGCCATGCCATATTTGACACAATCTTACGGTCTAAATCTAAATCAATTCATTTATGCTCATCTATGTTTTAGGTGATATCATTCAATCTTTGTGGGTGGTCAGCGGGTGAGTGATTGTTGGCTGCAGGGTATCTGCTTATCTCCTTTCATATCCTCGCCAGGTGTGATTGCGCAATAATCAGTGGGGTTCGTCCGGATATACGGATACCACCCTATCTCTATCTACCGAACCTGCCGATGGAGAAATGCCGTGACGCGTTCCTCATCTTTTGTCCTTAAGTGCAAAATCTTGACTAAATAGGTTTTCTGACATCTAATCGACTCTGAAAGCAGCTCTACAATCGGTATTCCCTATGGAGCGAAATACTGACAGGGCCCAGGACGACATTTCACGTGGACAGCGGGCAAGGGCTGTGCTTACGTGCACTTGGCACTGAGTCTATTGAACACCGAATTATCACAGCACTTGTCCGACTCCATCACGGTAAAGTTTACGCGACACGAGCTGACACACGAGCGTTCAAAATCTCAATTCAGGGCCAAAATAAGCAAAACGTCAGCCAGCCCGGCCCAAAGTACCAAAACCTCCATTTGTTACACCAATAAAATATTGCTTATTAGCTTGGCGCTGCTCACATCAGATTTTAAAGGGGCTCTAGCGAGGCCCCAACTGTACTACCAAAACGCATAATTCGTTAGCTATGATTGGAGAGCGAGTAGCTGAGGCTGTGATGGCGTTCAATACGTTGAATCATCTAACCATGTTAGGGTAGTAGTGGAAAATGTTGAATTAAATGTCTTAGATGTCTTATCTCCGGTTGATCAATTTAAGGACGCTGATCCGCTTAGCAAGGGTTCGTCAGACTGGGACTTTCTTCCCTTTTTTTGGTGACTCCAATCGCTGTAGCCATGTCGTCACTTAGCATTGACGTGCCAGTGCTGTTTGACAGTTTTGGTACCAGAGTCCTTCTCGGAGGCCTTCTATTATCGGCCATTTGCTATACTCTTTACCAATCAGCGCTCCCCAAGCCTCTAGAAGACATCCCATATAATGTCTCAGCTACTACCCGGATCTTCGGCGATCTTCCCGAAGTGAAAGCTTACGGGAGTTTGACAGATTGGCTAGCAAAACAAGCAATCAAGCATAACTCACCGCTATTCCAAACCTTCATTCGTCCATTTGGAAAGCCTTGGGTTGTTGTCGCTGATCACCATGAGGCCGCTGACATCTGCTCCCATCGGTTGAAGGAGTTTGATCGAGGTCCGGCCAGTACTCGTCTTTTTCAATGTGTTGTGCCAGAGGCGCATATTACGCTGAAGAGCTCTGATCCTCAGTTCAAGAAGAACAAGGAACTTGTGAGGAATTTGATGACGCCGTCTTTCTTATCTGAGGTGAGATTTTAGAGCTCAATGGGTTTGGCCGAGCAACTGACTCTGTTCTAGGTGTCTGCACCAGAGATTTATGAGAAGTTCTCAAGACTGGTGGAGCTTTGGAACACAAAAACTGAATATGCAGATGGAAAGTTCTTCTCAGCAGCCAGAGACGTTCATAATGCCGCATTGGATATCATCGTATGCGCTGCCTACGGCCTCGATACTGAAAACACGCAATTGGTAAAAGAAATCCAGGAACTCACACCTCAAAACGACCCACCAGCAAATGCCCACGACGGCGAGTTTCAATTCAAGCCCGTAGCTCTCAATGCAGAGCTGAATGCTCTATCGATCGTAGGAGACAGTGTTGCAAAGATCGTCAAGACCCCTGCTCCGGTCCTGTTCCACTGGGTATATCGGAACCTAACATCGAGTTTGAAGAATGCTATTGTCCTTACGAAGAAACTTCAAGAACGAGAGATTGCGAATGGTATTAAGAGACGTCAGAATGGAGAGGCTATGAAGTGTGCACTGGATGAGATTTCTGTTCGGGAAGAGGCTATGGCTAAGAAGGAGGGGAGAGAACCTGACTATTACTCTCAGGTCATTACCGGTGAAGTGAGTGATATGAAACAGCTTTCAGATACCATACTAACAGACATTTTTTAGCTGATGACATACCTGATTGGTGGTCACGAAACAACATCCTCCGCCGTCCGCTGGGGTCTAAGCTATATCAGCGCCGACCAAAGAGCCCAAACTGAACTCCGAACCGCTCTTCAACAAGCCTACCCCCTCGCCAAATTCGAACGCCGCGCCCCCACACTAACAGAAATCATCCAAACCCGCGTCCCGTACCTCGACGCCGTCGTAGAAGAAATCCTTCGTCTCTCATATCCTCTCGGTATGGCTATACGAGAAGCCCAAGTCGACACACAAATCATGGGCGCTCGTGTTCCAAAGGGAACGACTCTCGTTTTCTTGTCAAATGGACCTAGTGTGTTATCACCGCCTATTGAGTATGATGAGGAGAGAAGTAGTGAATGGGTTCGTTCACGTAAACCGAAGCCGTTCGGGAAGGATTATGACTTCGCAGGTTTTGTTCCTGAGAGATGGTTGAAGACCACGACTGGAGATGATGGGTCGCCCGAAGTTGTGTTTGACTCGCAGGCTTTTCCTATTCAAGCCTTTGGTCTAGGTCCTCGAGGCTGCTTCGGCAGGAGGATGTCGTACCTTGAGATGAAGATTTTCTTCACTCTTGTCATCTGGACGTTTGAGCTGCTACCATTGCCAGCTGAGCTGGCCAAGCCAAAACCGGTTTCATCTTTGACTAGAAACCCTGACAAGGTGTTCATCAAGCCACGGAAGGTCGTGCTGTAGTGGTTCTGGGGTATAGAATTATATAGATGGATTAAAGGTGTTTCTGCTATGCTGATGATGCGCCTCTTGACACAAATTCCCTAATGCAACTCCAACAAATCTCCAACAATTTTGAAATCAGACATAATATGCGGTCCCCTAGTTTTGGTGGCCTTCTTCTTCTGACACTCCGGATCTCAAAGTGCCTGTGTCACTCGTGAACCCTCCCTTCAGATAAACATTCTGCATAGGTGCAGGTTCAGTCAAAGCCAGCAAGCCCCCTTGGTCATTGAGAACCAGATCATCCGCCTCAACCAAAGTCGTTCCATCAGTTCGAGTCACTTGGATAGTCTCCAGACCTCTTTCAACATAAATCCCCCCACTGGAACGGTTTTTGGATGAGAATACGTTCCACGATCTGACCTTGGACCATATAACGCGGAAGAGGGGCTGCATTTGAGGCATACAAGCTACCAAAATGCCTACACCACTCTCGACGTTGGACCAGACGATGAACCCTTGCGAATCGGCTATTTTCATACCTGTGTTAGAGTGGCACGTTTTCTGAGGGGAATTAGGCTCACATGTTGCGTTTAGTGACTTGCTGAAGCTCAGCAAATAAGGGATTCTGACACAACTGGCAGCAATGAGACTGGCATGAATGTTAGCAAAGCGTTCGAAATAACCGTGATTGAACTTACAAGATTCCAACACTAAAGATAAGTATAACTCCAGCCTTCTTTTTCGGCTTCAATCCCAAGTGATACAACTGAGTCAAAGGGAGTATAAACATCCAAATGTCGAGGGAAATATTAACACCAGCATGCGAGAAGATAATTGCAGGGATATTCAGGGTTACGCCTTTGGGAGGATATTCCTTCCAACCTTCCCAGAGAAGATACACCGGCTGTCTTTGAAGTGCTCCGCATATACTGAAAATAACAGTGGTCAGGATATTAAACCCGATTGTACACTTGACCAAGGCCCTGAAAGTATGATCTGGAAAGGTTCGAAGGAAGAAGAACAGTATCGAAAGTTTGGCGAGGCATAAGCTTAGGATGTAGGTGTATTGAACGACAAGCAGGTACTATCTTCGTTAGCGGATATAGACAGTTGGGAGCTGTTCACCTACGATGTAAAACTTGGTGATTGTTTCATCGTTGAATATCCAAATATTTCGACCCAGGCCTTCATAGGTCACTGGGCGGATCCACTGTTAGCAGTTGCATACATAATCTCTTGTAAGGATTTAACTCACTCAAAGCCATCATGATGCATTGGACAACTGAGAAAACCTGCTCGATTTAGTAACCCAAGGTTATACAGCTAGCTATATCATAGTACTTTCGGAACTTACTGCAGCTGCAAGGATGAGAAAGTCATCGGGACCCCATTGTGAAAGCCTTTGACACTTGACCAGAATTCGTAAAGCAACCGATACTACTACTATCCCTAGGATAGTGAAAACAACACCTCTGATCTTATGATCATTGTCAAGCTCAGGTCGGCCACATGTTGCTTGTTCAATTTTGAGAAAGTCTGTTCAATTAAGTCAGCTGTCAGTGACTTATACAAGGCATGGGTATGTTGGAAGTCTTACCAAATAGATCTCTCATGCTACATTGCACAAGTGTGCATCCAGCAGTCCTTTTGGAAAGCGTTTCATTGTGACATAGATTTTCTTTGTTCGCATCGGACAATATCGGCTTTTTCACCAACGAAGAGAAACATTTAAGCTACAAACTCGTCAACAAACAATGTCATTGAATTGCGTGCAAAATACTTACAGCGCATGCTGGAGCATCCTCCAACTCTGTAGCATTTGTCGGTTCGCTCGCAACAACACACTGAAAAAGAAATAAAGACGAAAGAATGAATAACTGAATGATTGTGAATACCTTCATGGTGGCTTACGGTGTAGGCATGTAGCCGAATCACTACTTAACATCGAGATTCGAGAGAAAAGGGAACAAGAGGGAGGGGCGAACATCACTATGACGGCTTGTCTCATTATTAAGAATGCTGCAGCACAGACGATGGCTGCTGGGGCTGAGGCGCTAGTTATAACATACCATGTCCATTGGTCTGGATTAAACGAGGCTTTTGTGATCTTCCCTCTCATCACACCGAAGCAAGTTAGGTTCGAAACGCCACCGCCAGAGCGGGAAGATCTTTATATGTGGTAACATTCCTCCACAGTCAGATTAGGTTACCCTAGCCTACGGAATCGGGAACTGTTAGTGATCGGTTTCTTGGCAGGGTTTTCTTTTGGAGTCTAAATGAATCTGGGTCTAGCTTAATGGCAGTGATGGTTCTTTCGGGAGTCTAGGGTGAAAGGCTAGGCACTTTTGGAATTCATCGTCTTGACTGCGGTATGAATTCCGTTTCGATGAGTCAACAGAATTACAAACCGGAATTCAATTGGATCGCCAGCATAATCTGATTCTGGTTTCAGATTGTCTGGAGAAATTATCGGAATCCGAGGAGAAGTAGATTGAAATTTCAATGTACATTCGGATTGTCAGCTTCCCGAGCCGATTGCAGTGATCTTCATATCTATAATAACGATCAGTAAGCATGTTTACTTTCCTCCGACTTGAAAGATATTCTGTCGCTGCCGTGGCTGGCTCTTTTGACAAATACGGTATTTCAATTGCCCTCCAAGAGCCATGCAAAAGGGGCTCTTCTATTCTTAACGCCTCGCTTCACGGCAGGTTGCCATGTGGCTAACTGCAGCATCTTGATCTTGTCTCGGGACAGTCAAGTTGAGGATTTGGGACACCTGATTACGTTTAATCTATAAGGAATGAATGTTAATAGACTACGGCTGGTTGGCTTTTTATTCCATGCTAGGTTGCTAGCCATCAGTTTGCGTTCTTCCGCGCTATCAAGACCAACCAAATTTGGGAAGGCGCCCTATCAATATTGGCTCTAGAAGTCCTGAAGCTAATAGAGTTTTGACCTAGAAGAAGTATGATATGTGAATATTTGACAGCTTCAGTATTGGCCGACGCGTGTGGTGATTTCTCCTTGGATACGCAGTTGATTTGGAGAAGGCTTGCGACAGTTCGGAGATGGTGTCTCAAAAAGTACAACATCCCACGAGGCCTCTGAGTACCAGAAGAGCTTAGAGGGTACAGCAGGTGGCATATTATATTAATAGAACCCTCCACCTTTAGAGGCTCTGAAACATGTTCATCTCGCGAAAGTATAAGGTTGCAGGGTTCAGGCACAATATCGACGGGAAAGATGAATACGAAAATCCGGAGGTCAATGCGCTTTTCATCCTGAACCATTTCTATGCCGTATTAGGCTAAGCCGTTACTGAGGGGTAGTGGAGCTGGTACATTTGGTATTTGAAAGCAGACCAGACTTCAAGTCCACAGGGGAAGAACTCCATCAGGTCCCGTCGCTATGAAATATAATATACTACCGGACCTCGGTGGATCAACGTATGTCGTCCGCGGAGTTGCGAAAGTTACATAGAGTGATGGGCCCGTCAATCGTCATCACTACCAGCATTATAGTAAAAATGAGTTCATCACCGCCGTATTCTATGAAAAAACGAAAAGTCAATGGAGTGGATCCTCTTGTCGGAACTAGCATATAAATTACATGAATCACTCCTTGCGCAATCTTTTAAACGGATTGTAAGACCTGTTCATTCACATCCACAACATTAAAAATCTGCCGACCTTCTACAAGCAATGCGCTTCACTTCTCTCATCGCCGCCATTGCGTCGGCTTCTCTAGCCTCCGTTGCATCGCGTGCCAGGCAGACGGCACGATTGGGGGCTCGCTGCCGGCTTCCAACCTGAATTGCTGCAGTGGTTGTGCTTGGAACAGCTATATACGGAATAATGTGAGTTCCCTATGATCTACCAGATATTTAGGATGTTGGTGTTGAGTCCTTTACTAGGCAGTTAGATACTATTGTCCTTCGATTTCTGGGGGACAATGCAACATCATTCCTTACCACGGCTAGATTAACAAAGACTTGAGTCTCTCCTTTCATATCACTTATATCTACGCAAACTTCATTATTCCTTGCCATTCACCTAAATGGCGACGATATAGGGGAGTGAAAAGTAATAGTGTTATTAACTGTGTATGGGGGAGAAGACTCTTGGGTGATATAAATAGTTACTTACTTTATATATATAAGTATCTACCTAAACAGCTCACATAATGGCTAATATTAAATGAGAGAAGAATTCCTTCCATTTGGCTTTATGAAATCAACCAAAGCAGAGATTAGTATTAACTATAGAAGGGTTTTGGTCATTGGCTATCTTCTGAGCGCTTCCACCCGTAATCACAATGGTACCTTTTTTGCCTTGCCAATTCTCGAAAGAGTTTGAATGCCTACTGTCTCGTAGGTATTAACTGAGATAGGGATAAGAACTGCAATTTACTTGATCGCTTTCAAATAACAAGAAAACATATAAACCTACAAGTGTGATATATATATACTCAAAGTTGATCATACTGCTAGCCCAAGCGATGCTTATTGAGGTATTATTGGGATCGAGGGTAGAGATCTAGGGAGTGATTGAAAAGGGTTAGTAGTAGGAGCGGTAGATGGCTTTAAAGATGTCAGACAGTGCATTGCTTCTTTGACAAGTTGTTGGATCTGCTGAAGCTTCTTCCTTGTGTCTGGCTCAGGACTCAGCCGAATATTTAGAGACTGTACGATGCTACCGAAGGTAGCCCAGGCATCGATAAATCGATAGTAGAGATCCCAGGATGAAGCGGGAACTTTTTTCTCCATAGAGGGAAGACTATTGTTAACCGCTTCTGTCAGGTTGATGACTTTAGAGCAGGTATCCAAGGCAGATCGTTGCTCCTTGGTACTATCAATCTTGGTTAGAAACCTGCGGCTGATAACTGGCAATGTCTCGGGGATGAGACTACATAATCGGCAAAGGGCGCGCTGGTCGAAATGACGAATAACTGAAATACCCCGTCCAAACAACGCTTCAAATGAGCTGTTTGAAGACTTTGTGTTGTGTACTGAGCTTGCCGGAATAAAGACAGGATAAATGGTAGAAATTTAAATCAAAGAAAGATGACAAGAGGGCGGACTTAAATGCTTCTTGAATGAGCATTAAGTTTATGCTGACAGAAAGGTTAATAGATATTGGTGCTACTTGTAGTAGACACTTGTGGCTGAGAGCTTAAATCAGCGCAGAGAACTTAGTTACCTCTTTATTCACTAGTAATGGCAAGGAGTAGGTGTGTTCATTTGTGTCCTTTACTTCAGTGCATCGGGGCCAAGACCTCTTAGCCTCTCATCCTAATTACAGGGCCCATTAGATCTCCCTCCCCTTAACCAGGCGTCCTCATTTGCGCCAGAGCATGCCATATCGTGCCCTCCCAGTTCTGCAGCGAGACCCACAACTCCGGTTTCACAGCTCGAGTCCCATTTCCGCCTGAGCCTGATGCGGTGAATGTCGCCAGAATCTGGCGCATCCCCTCCGTCTCGTATACCCTGGAGTACAGATTCGCTCTATCAAGATTCCCAGATTCCGTTTCCTTTTCGATGAGAGATGACACGTATAACAGAATCAAGCCCGCCGTCGCAGCCATAATAGGCGCCGCGAAAGACGTTCCCCGACGAAAGCCATAACCGCAAGGAACGCCCTGGGCAAGCGTTCCGAAGTGAGGCGGTAAGCTCCTTGATTCGTTCGGATTGTACTCTTCCAGGAATGTTCCCCGTGATGTGGTTCCCCTGACGGATATGACTTCTGGCCAACACGCTGGAGCTAGTTCTGGTGAGAGGCCGCCTTCGTTGCTGGCAGCGGCTAACATGATGAGCTTTGGATGAAGAAATCCATTCCTCCGGTCCCTTAAGGCATCTTCAATGCTCGTCCTCAAGACCCTCGGTTCCGTAATGTAGCCAAAGGACATGGAGATGATGTCGACCATCCACACAGTTGCAGCATGGTGTATGGCCTGGTCGATGCTCTGTCAGCGCGATATCTCGGTACACAAACTTATTGCGTGCGCAGAGCACAGGCTTAGCTTGACTCACCCGTCTGATACTATCCAAAACCCCGTCGCGTGTCTGGCGGTTAACCAAGTCTCCCCTTTTGCAGGCGATGCGGGCAACATAGATATTAGCTTGCGGAAGCAACATTAAAAGCAGGGTAGCGATGCTTGTACCGTGCTTCCCACTTGTCCCTAAGTTGCCAGCTTCTACACCATCTTCGTCAACCATATCCGCACTTACCGGGGTGGCGAAATCTCGCCAAATGATTCTTTTCAGGTCATCAGGATCGCCTACACGTTCTCTTTTGAAGAAGTCGCAGTCTGGGTCGCATCCGGTATCCAGAATGCAAATCTTTGGCTGTTTTCCCTTCGTTTTAACGTGGTCGTGGACGTCAAGACTGAGGTCTAGAAAGCCTGATATCCAGCCAATGCCATCCGATCTAATGTGATCAAACAAGTCAGACAAGTCAACAACGGAGGGGGAAGCTGCTAGGTCAGTCACCTACGCCTCTTTTTGGCCGCCCTTGGGCTTTTTCAGAAAATTGATAAAACTCTTGTGCTGCTCGATCTTGGTCGAGGTACCGACATTGGTATGACTAGGGGGTGCTGTTTGAACGTGGAAGTTTGGCAGCGATATCGTGTCTGCATGGAATGTGGATAGATAGAGGAGCCTTAATGGTTGTACGACATTGCGTAGGAGCCAGTCTCGTTTTTCCGTCAGACGCCTATGGGTTTTGCCTGGACTGCGACCGAAAAGATTGACGTCCAAGCAGTTCACGATCGCCTTTTGGACCTGTTGATGGCCTTCAAACTGTGACCGAGCGTACCCTGCATACTGAGCTCGTCGCACGTGTGCCTCTGACCACGTCAAGCCATTTGTCAGATCCGAGTCCTCCCAGATATCGAGAAGCAAAAGGCCAAGAGAGATCGGGCCAGGGTAGAACTTTGCACCTCCATGATCTTGGTGAAAGTCCATCCCCAGGTTGCTGTCATAAGCGCTTCTGAGCTCGTATTCTGTCTTGAAATCAATACGGACGTAGGGATGCCGCTGTGCGAAGAGAGAAAGCCCATTCGTCGTGTCAGTAGCAGACTCGCTGTGAGCCTCCGGCGGACCCTCCGCGTCGGGGATAGTGGACAGGCTTTGGAGCGTCCACAGTTGCTGGGCTGCGAGTCGAGTGTTGTAGTACTGACTCACGGACCTACCGACGACATACGCCAGAAAAACCTTGTCATGAAATGTCATCGTCGATACATCTTGTTCCAGCAGTTGAGGTGCTTCTCTGTTGCCTGCACGGCATGTTCGGCGCCGGGCATTGGGGAGCTGCCAATCACCCTCAATCACATGTGCTTCAAGCGCCTTTATAGTGCCTGCTGTAGCATAAAGAATGTGTTTCGCCTCTTCTGACTCTGAGGAGAGTAGGCAAAGACGGCATCCGTGGCTAGAAGAGATGTAGTTCTGACAAAAGGTCCCTTCCAAGACTTCCTTCACATACTTCTCAGATTGCATTCGTCGGCTCATTTCTGCTCTGGAATCTATTAATACCTTCATGTTTCTATTTAGCTGGGAGATAAACACATACCTACTGATGACATTGACTTCTGCTTCGTGGTAGCACACTGTGCCACCCCCTCTTGTACACCCGTGCTTGGTGCTTTCTGGCATGGAAGCGCTGAAGATAGCCTCGTACATCCAGGTACCTTCCGGATGTGGAGGTAACTTTGGGTCGTCGAGTCGTAGGTGAAAGGTTCGGAGATGGTTTTCTTGCGGCCGACGCGCATGGCATAAGATCTGGGGATTCAAAGCAGAGTATAGTACATCTTCCTCTCGCTGAGACTCCTTCTCCGATGGGAGATTGTGTTGGGGAGCAAACGTTTCTGAGCCCTCTGAGTAGCGTCGCCTCTTAGCAGGCCGGTCTGTTTCAGACTCGTCCGAATCGCATTCAGCTTGGCGTTTACGCCCAACGGAAATCGGTCCATCAAGATAGTTGAGTGCGTCATTAAGTTGGTTTTGTACTGCATTTGAGTACATTTGTCCAGCCGCTGACCTGTCCCTTGAAGCACAAGCTTGGTTAATGAGGCCGTCGACCCCGACGGGGAATTTTCGCTTGATCGCCTGTTCAATAGAAGACTGAAGATTGGCATTGGCTTTGCCTTTTACTATTCGGGCGACGGAACATAGCTTGGGATAAATCGTCGAGCTTGCCTCAGAGTCAGGCTCCCGCGACGAATCGCTGGAGTATGTCTCCTGAAGGTCTGATTAGCGATATTAGAAATATGTAGACAGCAATGGGAGATCCACACAAGACAGGTGTCTTCCAGGAACTGCAACAGAGTCTCCAGTTCTGGGGTGTTGGGAGGTAAGGGGAATGACAGTCGTCTCAAGCCGATAAGGCTGAGTAGTCGCAAACCCTCCTCACCGCTGGGGACCTTGAGTCTGGAGCTCTCCTCCGCGATACGCGCCAAGGCCTCAGCTGCCACTGGACGCTCCAGGGACTCCATGTCCGTCAACGAAACGAAAGACGTGGTTGAAATCGATACTTCAATTGAACTGCCCAGGTGGGATAGCTGCTATTAAGTTCTCACGCGGGATGAACCCCGTAAGCGCCGGGTTCTCTGCAAATCAGCCAATCACATGCCTGAAGTACTCACGGGACGAACCGGTCCCAGGGAGATCTTGGGATGCAATGCAAGGAGGACATCCCCCACCCTGCTGATCGGTCCAGAACTGACATCTGGTTGACGGACCCGATAATCCGGGCTGACTCCACTGACTGTCCTAATCCCCGCAAGCCTGATTAGATCCATACAGTCACACGTCACTTCAGACAGGTACAAGGGCTGGGTCTCTGTCCTTGATATTGCACAGACAGGAAGTCAAGTCAGCACTGGAATGGACGACGTGAGTCGGTTGTAGCCGGACGCTCTGCTCCGTCCGCAGATGGTAGAGCCTCGATCCTTGGATCCTAAAATTCAGCGTCTGTCTAGGCCTTCTGCGGCTGACGAGCTGAAAAGTCGTTTCTGTCATCACGCATGTAAGCGATGCGATAGTGCGGTTGCACTGCATACAGCCCAGTTGCAATGTACAATAGTGTAATTACCAGCCTAGTACTGTTCCGGTATCCTCCCTTCAATCATCCCACCGCCCGTTGTATTAAAACGCCTCGTTAGGTAGGACTCGAATTTCGGAGGGGATAGACTATAGTGTAGGGGAGAGAATAGTATATATAATAAGGAGTTGAACATAGTGAAAAGTAATAAAAAAAGATTAAACTTATAAAACAACAAAGTCTGTAATTTAAATTAATATTTCTTTTTTATCGCTAGGTTGCTTGCTTACCCCTCCCCGCCAAGTACTTCTTTCAGCCACCTGACCCCCTCCTGCATTTTCTACCTATCAAGATACTCTCGTTATCAGCTCGAAAAAAGGCAACCAAAGAGGCAGCGAGGCAGAATAATCACGTGGACGTATCAGCATCGCCCTTCTGCCTGAAGCAAACAACGCATCCTCACGAGCTGCGCTATGAAAGGACGCCACCCGCTGTCGCAAATGCCCTCTTCTAGGCGTAGCTACCGCAAGTCGCCAACGCGGGATGAGAAAACCATCAGCGTGGCCAACAAGATGAGTGAGCGCATTACGACATCAAGCAAGCTTGATCCAGCGGCTGCACTCCTATGGCATCCGCCGGGGGACAAAATTGCTTTCCTCGATGAGTTCCCTTTCCCTCGTCTCCGTAGCCCGATTCTGGACGCGACGTTGGCCTGTCGCCACAGCTTCAGGACCATCTGTTTCGCGAGGCACAGGAAGGCGAAGTGGGCGGAGGAAAATCTGATAAGCTTCAACGCTTGGTCCGTCTCCTCGGGAGCTGGCGTCTGGGGAGAGTTTGGCTTGGACGACAAGCTCGTGACAAGGAGGCAGGACAGCTGCATTCTTCGAAATCTTTTGTGGATGCTTGATGACTTTGTTAACGCTGTCGGCCGAATAGGTAAGTCTATTCTGGAAGAGCTCTGCAGCGTACTCGGCGACTAACAAAATCTTGTTCCTTTCAATGTAGGTGAACCTGCCGAAGAGTCCAACGTCCAAGGAGCAGAATCTGTGCTCAGGCAACTATTCACCCTCACAACTGACTTTCTTCGGTCTCTTCCCTTTACCCACCTCTGGGACTCTGAGTCATCTTTTGGAGGTGAAGCAGATGAGGACTTGAGGTCGTTTAAATCCACTCTGCTCTCCGAGTACGATCCATTACAGGCCAACGCAGACGAAGGCCGTGTGCGGAGTATCACAGCTGTACGAGATCGACTGATTCAAGCAAACTCAAAACGACGTCGCCGCCTTCAGAGTGCCAGAAAGCGGAGAGCTGAATCAAAATCAGGCACGTCGGGTCAGTCGCCACAGAGCCAAGGGCCTTATCCTGTCTTGCCGCCTCCAGTGGCCGCTGGGAGCAAGGTCTTTGAATGTCCTCACTGCTTTGAGAATCTGCCGGTCTACTTAGCCCGGGAAGGTCATTGGAGGTGAATTTGTTTCTTGTTTTCCTCTCAGTGGAATGCCTAACAGGTCTCTTAGAGAGCATGTAATGGCCGATCTTGCACCTTTTACGTGTGTGGTATCCGAATGTCAGCATCCGAACTTGTTCTTCACATCCGAGTTTACCTGGAGATCACACATAGAACGCGTGCATGGTGTGCAGAGGTGGACATGCTATTACTGCGACCCGTCAATCAGTTTCGACAGTCTTGAAACACTAAGAAAACATCTCAGGGCGCAGCAAGTCGACAAAGTGCATGCTGCCGCCCTCATGCTCGGGGACTCTGAAATTTCGTCCGAGACGGCCAGTTGGCATATTGACAAGCCTTTAGAATGCCCATTCTGTCCCGAACTCGAGCTCGGGGATCGTTTTCTGGATCACATCGCCAACTGCTTGTTGGGCTTCGCCATGAAGGCACTTTTATATAATGATACGTATGTTCTCCAATTAACATCTGCTTTTGAAGGAGATCACGCTGAACAGTAAAATAGAGACTTCCATAGGGCACCGATGGAAGAGCAGGTGTTACCCGTCAAGTCATCGGGCGTAGTAGCCACCAGTGGTTTCGCCATGCCTGTAGAGAATACAGCCATCTCGATTGATCTGCTGGGAACCGAAGGTCAACCAGTTCCAAGTCGTCCGCAAGTTATAAGCCCCAGCAATCTGCCAAAGACTCTGACTAGAACCGAAAAATCCTCAGCAACCAAACTGCCAAAGGACCAAGATTGGCATGCCCGTCGCAGCGCTGCCAGGCCAACTCCAGCTCCTCCGCGATTTATTCGGCGGGTTATAGCTCGGTCATCCGACTCAGCTATGATGAGCGAGGGCCCTCCGACAAAGCGACGGAAGCTGAGTGAAAATAGCTTACCAGCTCTTGCTATTGAACCGTCATCCCTGGATGGTCGGATCTCTAATACATCCTCAGTACTGGTAACTATCAACGGATCTGGGCTCTCGGGCTCCACTGGTCGCACAATGGCGACCGGTAATACTACAATGAGAACGCAGTGGGTTCATGAGTGGGATTCCGATATGTTACCCTGGGAGGGATGGGAAAGTTGCTACACTGGCAAGAAACACCATGAAAGGCGATCCAAATTTGCTGTGGAGCTGTTTCAGCAAAGAGTCGGGGAGGGAATATCGACTTGAGACCTCGGTAGGACGTATCACGATGCAGGTACGGACGGTGTCAAAATTCGATGCACCGGTAAGCATTGTCAAGTGGTGGTTGCATGTCATGAGGAATTTGCGGCGGTTCGCCCAGGCATACTCATTTGGTTTTGGACTGCCAGCTTATGCACCTCCCAATGAGGCGAGCAGCCAGGTCTCCAATAAAACTGACATGCGGCCCTCCATGTCCCTCGGCGCTAAGGCGTGCATCGCCGTCATTGGCTTACACATATCTCTTCCTTTCAGCCTGGGCATCATTGTTGAACATAAATTCTGTCCTTCCCCTCTCTGTCTTTGTCTCATCCGGGCCATGTCCGCCAGTAGCCCGCTTTCAACCTAGCACCCCTTCATATTCTCCAAGGCCATCTTTCGGCAAACTACAAACTCCTACCTATTCCCTCAACATCATCCGACCATGGTCTCGGAGCACAGTTATATTCTTGTCCCGGAGCCTGGCCAGCCCACTTCGCAGATTGCCATTGGTAATATTGTCAAGGACCGCAGAAAGATCGATCAGCAGCCGTTCGCCGGGGCCGGGCCGAATGGTGTCCTGACGCAGCTTCACGCAACCGAGCATGATGTCCAACTCACCTTCAACATCAGCAAGCGCTTAGCAGCCAATCTCAAAGCAAAGCTGTGTTCCCTCCTTGGCATCGGTGCGGGCTTTGACTCCTCCCAAGAAGGAGATGTTGGCTTGAAAATTGGCAAGGTCGAGACATACCGCATCGCCATGGAGGGTGATATCCTCCATCGGTATGTTACCAAGCGGCTAGAGGAGCTGGAGCAGGATGCAGAGGCGTTGAGAAGGCTCAAGCTCGATCCGGCCAAGCCAGCACGGCTTTTCATGATCACGGGCGTCAAGGTCGCCACAGACATGGAGAGATATGTCGCAGAGAAACGCCACCGCGGAGCAAACGCCAATGCCGGATTCCCTCTCGATCCGCACCAAGCGGCAGGTCTCCAAGCTTCTGGGGCCATGGATAGGAGCAGAAATTGGTCTGTTACGGGGAAAATGGATGGGCCTGTTGTGATTGCGTATCAGTTGTATTATTTGCCATGGAAGAATGACAAGGCTCAAGTTGAGAAGAATTTGAAGTACGGACTGTTGGGTGACGAGAAAGACAATGACGAAGATGAGGATGAGGATGATGAGGATGAGGATGAGGATGAGGACATAGAGGACGAGTGGGGTTGGATCATGCAGCTTGGAAGTTGATCTACGTTAGCTATATAAGTTGGTAACAATGGCCAGGTTAACTGTGAAGTAAGGACAAGTAAACCCATCACGGAACCATGGTGCTTAAGATTCACGCCAGGAATAGAGGCTCCATCCAAATATCGTATGGACGGGGTTGGTGTGTATGTCAACTACCCAGATCGAAGTCGTTCTAGTACCCTACGGACCGGCCCTTTCTGAAAGCTAAGTTCTTTGTGGTGGTTATAATTGATTGTGGCTAGATGAAAAATGAGGGGTTATTCAAACACCAAAAACCGGGCTGGCTAAGCGGACTCCTCCAAAACTTATCTCACTACTCCTATTGGTCTACGAGAAAGATGGCGATGATCATCAGTCATCTAGACCAGACTATTGATCTGCGCGTATTCACTAGTGTCGGGAGCCAAGATGTTACATGGAGGCTAACCCTTGCAAGAGCGGCTACTGTATCGCTGGTCTGGACAGATGCTGAGACATTGATTGTGATATATGTAATGGAATGTGACATATAATTAGCTCCTTATAGGAGGCCTTATAAATAAAACTTAGGTTAGGGAGGAAATAAGGAAGCAACAGAAAGGGTAGAAGTTAAAAGTACTACTTTATGTGGGCAGATAGATATAGGGTAGCAATAAGAATAGATTCCTTAGCGTAAGGAAGTTTAATCAGGTAAAATAGGGATATAGACCCTGCTGGACCCTGCAAGAGACCTAGATAGAGGTATGTAATCCTAAAAATAGGCCTGCCTAGATACCTCAGCCCAAGCTCAGCCTGAGCTTCGGGTCCTTTAGCTTAACCTTAGCACTGACTCAGCTTAGAGCAGCAAGAGCTTAGTGCTAGAAACAGAAATGGATTTTGGCATGCTTGCGTTTTGTCTCTGACTTTTGTGGTATGCAATGATTTGAACGATGGAAAGATGTGATATCTGGTAATAAGGCCCAGTTGGAAGCTTTTTTTCTTATTTAAATATTCAATGACTTGGGGGAAAGTTATATGGTTGCTGAAACTGGAGTAGCTAACAGTACTCTCCAAACTACCATACCAGCGTCAATCCAGATGTCGTGAGCGAGCTTTGGGGTCTGATCATTCTCCTATAAAATGTTGGAGAGAAAAACCAATCAGTCCAAAAATATCCCCTGAAATGGCAAATATTATTATTCAGCAAGAAATATACTATTTAATGTCAGTTCTACGAACTATTCTGCTGTCTGACACTGGAAAGCAAAAACTCATCCATTGAGTATAGGGTTGGCGATCTTGAGATGCGCTTAGATAAGCGGGAAATTGACCCTGTCAGCGGGAATTGACTCAAGTGGAACTTTATGAGTCCAATCAAATCAGCTAAAGACTGCCAAGGTGCCAAGGCTCAAGCTGAACTGGAGCTGCTAGCAGCAGTTTTGTCCAAGCAACCGTTAAAATAAGGAAAATGTTTCCAAATATGTGGAGTTGCAAACCTACATGTCGTAGGGCTTCATGTCGGACTTCGGCATTCCAATCAAGTCCGAAATTGGACCTGTCTTTATTTTTTTGTCTTATCTCCTCTTTTTTGAATCTCCGTCCTTTATCATCTTAGAGCTTTGAAGATGGCTCAAATACCATCCCTCTTCCGCCAACGGCTGGCATTCGCAGCCAAAGTCGCAGCTGGAGTCTCCATCACCGGCGCTGCGAGCTTTCACTTAGTGACAAGAAAATGCTATTTTGAGCCATTCGGTCCGGAAAATGGTAGATCATTGTTTGGACACGCCCTGTTGAAGCAGGTGAACCCTTGGAACAAACCAGTTTCTTCAGACTCCTGTGTTAGGGAAATACCGTTTGAAAAGCTTGACAAAGCAGTTCTCAAGGATGCAAGGAATGGGGGCACGTTGTTAATTGAGAGATTCACGGCAGGAATGTGGGGGGGATTTGGTAAGATCTGGAGCTATCTATGAGAACCCATAGATTATATTAACTTTGTATAGGATATGCGATCCAAAGAAGACTGATGTCGTTCTTCAAAGATGAGACTAGCAAGAATGATCTATGGGAGAAGAAGGAACTTCTCGAGTGTACTTATGAACCAGGTATGTTTATCTACCTTCAAGTAGTATGATCTTCTAAAATACGACAGGCACCTACTTCACACATCATTTCGTGGTCCTGTCCAAGACTCCAACATGCATTACAATGAGAGGATGCTTTGACACCCATCAGTCACCACCAGCCCCAGTGGATGTCGATAACCTTGCTGAGATGCAAGTTGAACTGGATGAAGCCAGGCAGGTGGCGGTTCTTAAACTCAGGGTTCTCACATTTGATGGAAGGAAAGAAGCGAATGATAAGAATCATCCTTTTGGCGGCGTGGCAGGATGGCTACACAGGCGTTATTCCACTTTGTTAGTTGAGTCGGGTGCTAGAAACTGCTTGCAGTGAGCGTCGACTTCCAGAATCAGTAATAGGGCATGACCTATATTTCGGAATGGCCTTAGAAGAGGTAGAAAGTTGTAAGATAGGTCTGGTAAACTACCCACACTTCTGTCAAGCTCTCGGCTCTGTGGAATGCTTTCTATATATCTAGGCATAGTATTTTATTCCAGACAACATAAACGATTAGAGCATGTGGAGGAAGAAGAAGAAGAAGAATATTATGTCTTTGCGCTCCCTAGAGGACCAGAGAATGACTGTATCTCTATCTTTTTTCACTTCCCAGATCTGGCAAGATCCTTCACACAAAAAGATAATGAATGGCTCCCAGAAGCAATTTGTTAGTGCCACGTGAATTTATTCGAAGTGGGAGTCACTGTTGTGATGTTCACTTTACCAATTTTACAAAAAGTTATATAACCTAAGTATTTTACTTGATATCTTTCTCAGGCATACGAACACTTAAACACCAGTTAAAACATATAGCTCTCCCGTCGAATCACTTGTCATAAACAGCCTTCCCGCCTTGTCAAACGCCAGGCCAGCCGGCCTAAAACAGCCTGAAGGGCACTTGGTATTGTCCTTATTCCACATCAGTGGCACTTCGGCCTTGGGGTCGTCAGATGCTGACACTGGTTCCCCATCGTCAAAGTCCACCTTGCTGATACGATAGCCATCACCAGGGTTGCGATTCCTAATATTAAAGCCCACGATTAGCCAACACTCATGCAAGCAGAGAAATCGCACCCGGGGAACTTACCAGCTTCCATGGAATGCAATATATGCCGCACTACCATCTCGAAACTTGATATCCAATGGTGCGAGGTGCGACCCGAACGTAATCCTAGGCGCTTTCTTCTCTTGGCATTCCTCATCTGTGAATCCCAAATCCTTCTCTCCCTGTGGCGTAGCAGCCATCTGCTTTCCAACCTTGGCTCCGCCTGGGTAGTCCTTGACGACGCTGGTGTCGTAGATAGAGAAGCATCCGGGATATCCGTAGTTGGCACCGTACTGGGCGCTGGAGGTATCATCAGGAAGGCCATGGAAGTTAAGTTCCTCGCCAGGATTAGTATTATGGACATCGACATCACCACGGTAAAGATTGTCGACCGAGTTCTCAACGGACCACTACACACCAGATCAGTTCCAAAGTCCTGGCTAAAAAGGAAAGACTTTACTTACAATATTTCCCGTAGAAGGGTCCTCTGCCCAACCAACACTGTTACGAAGACCCCAGCCGAGCAACGACGCCTCGCCATACTTCAGAGGCTCATCCGCCGCCAACATTTCATCAATTTTGAAGACTCTCACCTGACTACGAACAACATCTTCGTTCACAGTTTCGGCGTCCAAATTGCCATCAGATCCGCCAGCCACGAGCAGCAGGTTGGGATTGACAGCAAGAGGGATCGTCAGGGTGCGGGTAGAGTGAGTCGAAGAGCCATCCATACCTGTGATGACAGTTCGGCGAGAACCGACACTGCCTTCGGAGGCATCGTAGGCATAGGCGTATACCTCGCTTGGAGTGGAAACAAGAATGGTTTTACCATCAGCGGTGAGAGCAATTCCATGGTTTAGCTATATATGCACAGACTCGTTATTAACTTTGTCGACGCTGAATGGAAGATTGAAAAAGGAAACGTACATTCGCATCAGAAATTAAGGCTTTGTCAGAGTCAATGCAAACATCGAGGTCTTTACCATCATCCAGGACAACCCTCCTGACACCCTTGTTGCCAGCCTCGGCGATCAGAAGATTGCCCTCAGTGTCGACAACAAGGTGTCGAGGCCGCTGCAGACCGGTGCGCAAGAGTTTAAACTCCACACCGTCAGTAGTAGAGATGTTGACCTTGGGAGTGAGATTGCATTGTGCAGAAGTGAGGCCAATAAGAGTTACTCCTGCAAGGAGTACCTGTACTAGGCGTGGCATCATGTTCCCTTTAGAGGCGAGTTTCACGGTTGAAAAAGGATGTAGTATCGTGCCAAAGTAGGGCGACTGGCGAGTGTATATGTAAGTTAAACGAGGTCAATCACTGCCTTATACGTCACCGTTAGCATTCCTCTTCCCCTGTCATTCGCATCATCTATGAAGGACTAAAGCCAAGGAAGGAAAGAAACAAAAAGTCCCTTAGGGACTCCATCCAAGATCTGTTCTATATCGCATCCTTGTATGACGTGACATTGCCCCGCCATTGCCTAGGCTAAATATTTCCCTCCTACCCTCATGATTCTCCGCGCGGGCAATAGTTGAAGGGAAGAAAGCAACATGTATAGTGTAATAAGCTTAAATACTACTTTTTCCAAGCTGGCAGCCACCCGAGAGCCCCTGCAGGCCCCTCTATTCTGTGCCTTGTCTAGCTTATTTAAGCTATCTCTAAAACGCGCTTATTTGACCACTTGCTTAATCAGGTATGTATCGGCCGTTGCTCCGATGACTCAATCAGGCAGGTGTCAATTAAGGCTCCGCTGATGGACGCATTCGGCTATCTTGCCGCCTCTCACTCACATTCCTTGATGCGAGGATCTTATACGTCATAGCATCCTTGGCAGGATGCTCTGGTTCAGTGAGTCCAGGCAGATCAAGAGAGTTAAAGGCCTTGTAAGGAGACAAGGCTGAATCAGAGACGGGATGACGATCTCCATGTCGATAGGCTATAATGAATAACTCATTACTTAGACCAGACAGCAATGCCTTCCGCAAGCTTAAAGTCATGAAGGTAAGGAGTAGATAGAACTGGTAGCAGCAGCATAAAGATCAACTCTAGGGATGCGGTGCATGGCAGTAGATGCAACAACCAGAACCGGCTTGAAGTTCGAGAGTATGTTCTTTAGGAGGTCACTTTACTTCACTTTGATAAGCTCCGATGTTCTGCCAGTCAGCGCTCATAACATGGGAAACAACTATTTTCTTGTCGGCTTAGTTCTTATGGTGGGAAATGCTGCATCTGACCAGGAATACAAAAACTTTGATTCCATAGAGGGAAGCGTTTGTGCCTGGTACCTTACTGCTTTGACCGAGGCGAAGCCTTCAAATCGGGAGTGTTTCCGAAGACGCTTTCCTTTACTAGCGGCATGTTTCAACAAAAGGCTTACTGTAGTGCTGATGCAAACATTCTTTTCGGATCTGCCTCTGATCCCTCCCATAATCTCAAACCATATTCAAGAATAATCTCATAGTAAGGAATTCATAGCGCAAACCCATATTTCGGTATCTATTCTTTGTTATAATCCTCTGAGGGCTCGCCTAGTCCATATCTTTTCCCTGGGTAAGTGCAGTAGGTGATTCTCATCACGCGAGATTCCTGTGTTGGCCTGCAATGAAGAATTTCCATCAGGCATATTTCAAAGCGAGACTCTTTCATTACCATGGCATGAAGAAAGACCAACTACAGAATTCATTTCAAAGCCTTGCATTTCAAACGTCGACCTGAGTGTTCATCTACTCCCATACTTAGGCGCTGCCTTAGCCACTGATATCATAGCATTACTCAGAGTTACTTGGTGAGTACATAAGCTTAAAAACAACCACAATGCTACATTTAGATAACTTGGCTGGTACCAAGCGCTAAGTGAAAGGTCTCCTGGTGTATCGCTGTGAGCCATGTTTCATTGTATACGATATTCATCGGTCAACGGGTTCATGTCAAGATGTAGTAGGACTTCCACACAATACCTATCCATCCAGGTACATAAGTCATCATTGTATGGTCAAGCTAAACATAATATACTATAATAAGTAAGTACAAATAGAATATAGTTATACCAAGGTTCCTCTCTTCGCATAATGCCTCCAAATCAGGCTACAGACTCAGTACACCAGTAGAGACCCAGAACACGCCGCCTCAGGTTTCCTTACCAGACACTATTAGTATGTTTCTGTCTCTCCAAATAACCGTTAGAGGCTGCTCACCTATTTTTTATCCATAAAAATCCATTCATTTACGGCATCGCCCCTTGTTGCAATGTTTCGCAGAGCTCTTACAGCATTCCTTCTTACAGCACTTCTTTGTGCGGCAGCAGAAACTACCAACAGAGCATTTGTTGGGAAAGTCGGCAGGACAGTAGTTGTAATTACCGGTAGCCGCGAGCTTCAGAGCCTCGCTGTGAATAAGGCTGGAGGCCTCCTCGCCTGAGGCCACGAGTTCTGGAAGGCCTTCTGCGACTTTGATGGCGGGCCCGCCGATGGCCAATGGGATAAGGGAGACAAGAGCTATGGCGAATCTCATGGTAGCGACAGTTAAATCTACTGGAATAGCGAAGGCGAGGCCTGCGACAAGAGAGGAAGAAGGACCAAGCGTAAGTTAGATGCGGGGTCTTGATACCTTTTTATAGCAGACTAAAGAAGGGTGTCAGCACACTGTTTATCACCGTGAGCCACCAAGGTATGATTGGCTTGAGCTGACATCAAGATGAAATCAGACGATCATGGTCCACTCATTCAATAAAGCTGAAAGCTGTCTTGGAAAAGAGCTTCTTTGATCCGATTGGGGAGAACGAACAAATCAACAATCAGTCAGCTATACCTGCATGAGGCTCGGCATAAAGATCAATAGCCTAACACGTGTCCGTTGGCTGTAAAACATGTGAATTAAGTCTCTCGTTCTAAGCTTAAAGTCAAGGATCTCTGCAAACAAAAGTCCAATTGGAATGTTTCAGTAATAATGAGTTGTCCTATATTTAAACTAGCAGTATTGAGAAGTGCAACGCAAAGTTTGATTATCGCGTCTCTCGCTTTCCAAACTGTTAGACGCACCCCATTCGTAACCCATTAGAGTGAAATTATCTCGATATCTTTTCCTTTGTTTTCAGCGCTATGCGCAGTTGCCCTTGCCTTCCTGCTGATCCTTCTGGTTTTTGTCCTTTTCGAGCTAGTCTGAGGTTATAGCTGGAAGCGCAGGCACAAGAATAAGGTAAAAGACGCAAGGAAGAAAATGGCCGCGGTTGAGCTAGTGCCTTTTCCTGGCTCATCCATCTGGTGTTTGCTCTTCCTTTCCTTCTTCCTCTTCTTCCTTTCCTCCTTCATTTCCTTCTTCTTTTCCTTCTTCCTCTCCTTCTTCATTTTCTTCTTTATATCCTTCTCCATATCCTTCTCCATATCTTTCTCCATATCCTTCTTCCTTTCCTTTCTTTCCTCCTTCATCTTCTTCTTCTTTTCCTTTCTTTCCTCCTTCATCTTCTTCTTCTTTTCCTTTCTTTCCTCTTTCATTTTAATTTTCATTTCCTTCTTCCTCTGCTTCTTCATTTCCTTCTTGACACTCTTCTCACCTTCGTTCTTGGTTTTTGCTTCTGTCGTCTCGATCGTTGAGCTTTTGGTAGTTATGTTATCAACACTGGCAGAAGTCTCGCCCTCCATTGCCTTGCCCGTTTCGTCATTCTTACTCTTCTTTTTCTTTTTCTTCTTCTCTTTGAGAGATTTTAATCCCTGAGCGGGTTCAGCAGCCTCATCATTACTTGGCGTCACTGTCGTCGCCGGACTTGAGCTTAATTCCGACTGCTGTCGTGTGATTAGTAGAGAGTCATCGTCTCTCAACGGTTTAGAACGGTTGAAGATTCCGTATACCTTTGCTTTCTGTTTTGTTGTTTTTACTTGCCGCCAGTATATCACAATTTCCGGCATTCCAAACCTTTCAGTCCATAACGAAGGCGTGTCCTTGGGCCACATTTCGTATGTAAAATCAACAGCGCCCTTAATCTTGATGGTCGGATGGGCAACAACGATCCTTTTGACGGGTTGGTTTCCCAACATCCCTTTTATGATCGGCTCTTCGTACAATTGGTAGAAAGACTGCCCAGAAGGATGGAAACGCTGGGGTGGGGGTTGCGAAAGAACAGTCACCAAATCACCTTGCGAAATAAACCAAGCGAAAATGATAGAAGCACCATGAAAGTATTTACTCCATTCCTTTGAAGACTTGTTACTATGAGGGCAATCTGGATCACCGGAACGCAAAAGGGGACCCAGGGAGGTTGTCAGCGTTTGGAAAATATGCGTGTCAGCCCATTTCTGAGCTTGGCTACGCATCATACCGCTCCAGAGGACTTGACGGTTTGGAATGCATGTTTTCTGAAACTGCGATAAGATAATATCAGCTTCTTCATCGGTCAGCCAGGAACGGATGAGCACGCGGATCGCCTCAGGCGGCTGATTATCTTCGAAACTGGCGCCATGGATTGGCAGAGTTGTTTTGGGTGAACTAGCCATCTGGTGCAGGGAGTTTCGTTTTACATTCTGCCGAGGATTGACAATGTTATGTTCTTGGGCGGAGAGACCAGGAACTTTATACGTGAGTGCAAGAAGCTGTTGATGTAAATATTCGTCATAGATCTGATCCAGTCAGGGTAGCTGCTTTTTTTCTCCAAGCTAGCCCTCTTCGCGACTGGCCATAGCATTAGTGCAACTATGATCTATTTTTGATCGCAAACCTAAACTCTACCAGAAATTAAAGATGTTACATCATTTAATAAAATGGATGATTGCCCAGGGCACTGGTAAAGCATTGAGAAACCAGTCTTCTTAAGAGCTGGAAACATGACATTGGCGATTTCATCCCCCAACAGTGTTTACAGCTGACAATGGATCGTTATACTCTTGTTGTAGGTGAAGGCCTCTTGCTTCCTTTATCTTTGACACTTCAATTGGCATCAGGGCGACCGACCTAGAACGACGCGCCAAGTGCTCGCATTGACTAAGCTTTCAGCTTCTCATTAAGCTTGAAATTAAGCCAATTGTTGTGAAAAGATTATCAGGGGTCTTGAAAAGAACCTAGCCTAGCTGGCTCAGATGGTGCGGCTGAAGGGTCTAGATCGACGCCTCGAAGAACTATTGACTCAAATATCGGCTCATGATGCTTAAAGTCCGAGTGCAAGGAAAATTATTTATCTGTTTGAATCTATTTAAATAAAGAAGAATACCCCGCACTTTCTACCGGTCCCTCAAACTCTTTAGCAATTCTACTTTGAGGCTTCAAAAATATTCACGATGGTAAAACTAACGCTCCTCGCTTGGCTCGCGGCTGCTACCCCTGCAATCGCAGCCCCAGCTGACAGTCTCAACTCTCTCGACGCTCGAGCATGCACAGTCCCATCCAATTCCCTCAAAAACCCCAGGTTCGAGTCCAATCCCTACAGTAAACCTCCCCACCACTCCTCTCTACCCAATAACTAACCTTCCCAGCACCCTGGGTCTTCCAGCCAACATACGCCAAACTCGGCAGCGCATCAATTGTAACAGGCGGTTATAAATCCTCCCACGCCCTTCAAATCGGCGGAACATCTGGGTACAACGATCCAACAAGCTACAACAAGTTCCAACAAACTTTCCCAATCTGCAAATCCTCTCTGTTCCAACTCTCATGGTCTATGCTTCTTCCGAAAGATGGAGCAAAATACACAGATCCTTACAAGCCAGGGATGTATGTTGAGGCTAAAGCACCAGATGGCTTATGGTATCAATTGGGGTCATTCTCTATTGAGACTAGCAGTTTCAATGGTATGATCTTTGCGCCGAGTAAGAAGGGCACCTATAAAGTTGATCAATGGGTTAATTTTGTAGCGGACTTCCCGAAGGTGCAGGTTGGCAATTGGACTATTTCTATGGAGTGGTATGTCAATGGGCCTAACAAGCAGGGCGGGAAGACTTCGTCGCTGAAGATGAAGATGGATAATTTTGTAGTGAAGCCAAAATGATCTATTGTCAAGGCAGACCTTATGAAATATATGATGCAGCGACTTTTGTTGAATCTATTATGTTGTCTATTTGCGTGCACCGGCGTGCCTACTTTTTCCCAATTTTATTTTTCCCGATTGTCTCCTCACATAATCGCTCTTCATCGCTTTCATTCTGCTCCACCCTAAATGATCTCGTAACCTTAACAATAATTCTGCGCGTACTATCATCATCGCGAGGGCCTTCGTTGGACTCATTGCTTCCCGGTCGCTGAGTTCCCAATTCTATCTCCGTCGTTCGACTTGGTCTTCCTCGCACGCGGCCAATCGTTAATAAATCGGCAGTGTTGTGTGAACCGCTCTCGTCGTTGGTGCTTCTGTCTTTGGCGAGGCTCTTGAAAAATGCTCGTAATGATGGGAGAGATCCTGCGACTACACCAACGCCGCATTCGACGACTGTCCAGAGGATGATGTTGGCTGCTTTGTCTATGATGTTCGTTAGCGGAATGGTTCAAGTACTGGAATGGTGATGAGGACATACAAACGAAGTTATCAGGTGTAAGGTAAGCATTCGAATATGGAATGCGCACAATACTGGCGATTGATGCTCTGTGAAGGTATTAGTGACTTGCAAAGAGAGAAGGCGACGGGGATGACTTGCAGCATTCCTAAGCCCATGATCATTTGGGCATAAAGTTTTAACTTCTTCCTCATCTGTAACTTCCTGACAAGACACATCGGAATAACCGCAACAGCAAAGTCGGTAATGACATTCGACACCGACGCAGAGTACGTCAAAACCGTAGGAATGATTCTGTTCATACACGTTCCCCTCGATGGGATCCAATGTGCTTCAAACGGTCGACATTGTACCAATATAAAAATAATTCCAACTACACTCAACCCGACTGACATTATGATAAGGGCTTGTAATATTCGTATATATTTCGTGCCGGTCGCGATTCGGAGGACGGTTACGCAGATACTCGATTTGACGAATGCGAGGGTTAGGGCGTAGAACAGCTGCCAAATAATCACATACTAAGACTGTTAGCTATGGTCTCTCTTTCCTGAGACGTGGTGATGATGATGAACCTTGTTTGCTTCTTGCGTTTGAAGCTCATCGAGTTTATGTGCGACTATGCCAATGCCTCTATGACATCCAATGCTAACGATAATGTTATGTCCCATGTAGGCCGCCTGAGCGTCTGTTAGTATCACCTGCAAATAAGATAAAGTTTTACTTACCCAGCCCGCGCACATAAGGTAATCATCCGTGCCAATACAATTATTCCGCGTTCGAATGTATGTTCTCAAACCGACCACTATT
This sequence comes from Fusarium anguioides, assembly GCA_012977745.1. Taxonomy (NCBI): domain Eukaryota; kingdom Fungi; phylum Ascomycota; class Sordariomycetes; order Hypocreales; family Nectriaceae; genus Fusarium; species Fusarium anguioides. The sequence continues at coordinate 16,682 of JAALXK010000363.1, read as the reverse complement.
GTGCATAGTACCGAGAGAACAACAGTCGTGACATATAGCGCCAGCGCCAAACCTTCAGGTTGAACTGGTTCCCAATTATCCGCAGCCATTGTTGTCAAAAGGAAACAAATCCGAAAATTCCAATGCGAGGAATCACATGTCCCTTACCTTGTTTTAATGCATCTGCAAATAATTCATCTCCTTGCTTTTTCCTTCAACCCTTGAACTTTTTCTCCTCAGGAGGATTTAGCTGCTGTAGTGCAACCGGGTAAGCAAGCAGTCGTTACTCGGGGACGGTTGACCTGGTGGAGCCGCCTGACCACTCGGATGGTGTCCTATTCGTAGTAAAACAGTCCCTAGCGGGATCCCTGCTAGTTACCCGAGATGATTTGGCAGATGAGGAGTTCGCTGTGGGGTTGGATACACCCGCGGTTATCGCAAATAATACCCGTATGGACTTTAGTATCGGGTCTAGGGAGATAGACAGTAGTATTCGTTAACCGAGCTGTTACTCAATGATAAGGCTTCTTGCTAAGTAGTAAGTAGTTACTCCGTATGAAACAAGACAACGACTTCCCGTGTCTTGTTCGACCAACTGGCCTGACTGCGAAGATCCCTGCCTGACCAAGAAGTTGGTTCTGCCCCTGCATACTCGCACACAAAGGGAAGATGACATGACAGGATGCTAAGAACCCTTTTTTAGGCAGTTCTCTTGGCATGAAGCCAACCTGTCATTTTGTTATTTCCCCTCTCGCCTCTTACCTCCCGCTTCACAATGGAATTGTTTTCAATGTCTGTTCTCAACGTCCGAGAGCGCCTGGGCCTAGCAGCCGTTCAGCCCGTCCCTAGCTCAATACCCGAAATACTAGCTCCAACAACAAAACGCGCGATGGATCTGCGCTAATTTCGTTTTATCATCGATAGTATCGGTTCGATACGGTACAACCATACAGAGTATATCGTCTCGCAAACCAACCTCGCCTGGCCCATTTTACCACCAGTTGAAACAATCCTTCTCCAAAAGAGGGCGTGGATATCAGCAGAGACTAAACTTATTTGGATACACGAGATGCAGGTTAGTAACATCGGGTAATCTGCAGGAGCACTGACCGCCTTGGCTCGGGGTCTGGCACAAATTATACATAGATAAATTGTCAGGGAATTCACGACGCGACGTTGCTTTTTGTTGCCTCCTTGTCTTTGTTTCCTCTTGCGTGACTGTCTCCACTGTGTCATCATTTGCATCAATCATGTCTTACTCCCTTAAGGATCGTTTCGCCGTCGTTACTGGTGGTGGTTCAGGTCAGTGCATACTACCTATCTTTACCAAATCAATATACTCATTTTCTCAGGTATTGGCCACGCGCTTATTCGTCTCCTCCTCAACGCAGGATGTTCCGTCATCGTGGCTGATCTTAAGCTTCGCCCTGAAGCTGAAGCCACCATCCAGGAATTCTCCCAGGCTTCCGAAGGTAAAGGCTCGGCTACATTTTGTCAGACCGATGTCTCCGACTGGGCCCAAATCTCCGCATTATGGAAGACTGCCCTCGAGAAATTTGGTCGTATCGATATAGTGGTTAGCTGTGCTGGTCTCTACGAGCCACCATCAAGTTCCTTCTGGAACCCGCCCGGCATCTCGCCCCTCGCCAAGGACCCTGAGGATGCCAAGGTCGGTCAGTACCAGACCTTCGCGGTCAATACTATCGCTCCAATTAGACTGGCCCAAATCGCGATCGATTATTGGCAGCAAAATCCTGAAGTTCAGGGTAACCTTTTATTTGTTGCTAGTATGGGCGGTTACGTGCATTCTATGCAAACTCCACTATACTTTGCAAGCAAAGCTGCGCTTGTCAGTATGGTCAAATCTCTAGGTGGTTTGAAGATGGCGCTTGGAATTCGCAATGCAGCTATCTGCCCTGGAGCAGTTTTCGTAAGTATACTTCACACCTTTTATCCTTACTGAATACTAAATCTTTCTGCAGACTCCCATCTTTGAAGCAGAATACTGCCGTGATAGACTTCAGAGTGATGATATTGCGTTACAGCCAGAGCATGTTGCTGATTTAACCATGAAGGTTCTCCAAGAGCCTGAGTACGGAAACGGAAACATTATGGAGATTATGATGATTGGAACCAAGGAGGAGCCCAAGGTTCATGTCGCCGAGGTAGACTTGATGGCGTTGTATCCCAAGGTTAACCCTATTGCAGGTCGTGCTATGGCAGAAGAGATGAAGTTCTACGGAAAGGTGAAGGAGAGTGGTATGCGATCTTCATTGCCATAAACACATAGACTAGGTACCAGGGAAATCATATCTTTATGGAATATGATACTTGAATCAGCCTTAACAATGCTTTCTGCAATGGCATGAATCAGCAAAACAGTAAGGTCTACAAAAACATCACTCGTAGTATTCGCCAACCGCGCCAAAGACTCCCATTTGTCCCTGTAATATTGGATCTCCATTTTCAAGGATGTTAAAGTGGAATTGGGTCCGAGTTTTGCATGACGCTTTGACTATGGGGAAGCTAAGGCTTTCCAGAGATAAGAGTGCCTCAACCTGGTGTCTTTACTCTTGGCGATGAGGCTAACAGCCTTACTGAAATTATTCCATACCTACTAGCTAGAATTGGTTGCATGCAGCTCGGCATTGGTGTAAGATAATACATGATGAATTTATTTACCTCGCCTGCGTATTATGCCTGTCTTCACAGTTTCATACCCTAAGCTTACACTCATTCCAAGCCAAGACTAGCTTTCTGCATTGAGCTTATGGGCTTCCTCGCAGCAAGTGCACTTCCGCTTATCCGCGCACGCACCCTCGCACACACAGCCCCTGCATTGCCTCAACACTGTATCTCCGGCCACCCCAGAATGACTCAAAGCCTTGTTCCTGGTCTCTGAGACCCTGCAGAAGATTTTCCTTCATCTCCTTTGTGGTCATGCCCCAGGTCTTGCTCGCCACGTTCCTTTACACACGCATACGCACGTATACCAATACTTCTAAGACCCGCATTCCCATCACTTTCATTTGACCATCTCCTGGCCATTTTTGCAAATTGGCCTATAATATAAGCTTTCTCTTTTGGCAAAGTTGAAATAGTAGTAATATATAATAATATTTCGGAAGTTATGCTCAGATAGAGGATAAGCGTGCGCAGAGATGGAGTTAGCCAATTCAGACAGGTTTGTTCATGCGGTTGCTCGTGTCCTATGTTTAGAGTCAGAGTGTATAGATTCGGATTCTCAGAGACCTTGAAGGCGTTCATATAAATTTACAACCAAAAGACCCAGTCTCAAGAACCCTCAGATGATCATTTTGAGGAGACAAAGCTTGAGCCAGAAGGTCTAGATCCCACTTAATTGTAGTGAAGCGTTCCTCAAAAACCTCCATCTCTGATTCATGGCCTGCATTATGCAACATGACGAATTCATGCAGGTGCTTGGGCCACTCAAGGAATTGTTTTATGGATTCTGTCTGGGAATGTGTTCAATGAAACTGAACTTTAGTAGCGCTTGCTGTTCTTGCTTGATCCTACCAATCACACATCTTAGCTTGTGTACACTCTTTTTTTATGGACGTAACTTGCCTTGGTTGGTCCCATAAGAGAAAATGCACAATTTTGGCCATCTTGCAAGTTCTCCACGGCAAGCTTCTGGAGACGAGGTAGTCTAAAGCCTATTTCGATGCTTCTCCTGTTCAAGCATAACGCATTTAGCGCCAGACACTGTATATCTTCTTGTAATGAAGGCCGCCGTAGAATGCTGCCCTGAAAGAGCTCAGCCTGATATACTCAATATCATGTCCTGGATAGAGGAGAGAACATCGAACAGGAGAGATAAATAAGACTGCTGTTATCCCAAAGATAGGGGATTGGCTGGAAGTTAGTAAGATTGACAGGAACCATGAAAAAAGTCCTTAGCATGGGTAATATTAGCTAGCAGAAGATAGAGGAAAGCTACACAAGCAAGGAGATAGTTTAGCTTTATAAATTTGGTGACCTATACAGGTCACCAAGGCACTCGCCTCCTGTATCTTGAGCACTAAAGTCTTGTCCTTGACTCAAGTATAGACTTTCGTACAGCCTATCTAAGTATGATATACAAACATCTATGAATTCATTTATAGTACGGTTAAGTGCATTGAATCTTTTAGATACTGACATATATATCAATGCGCGGCTCGTGATATGTATCAAATAATGCCATTGAATATATAGATATTGGTTGGCAATGACTACTCAATGGTTTTGACTTGTCATAGAACATGGACCAAGGGCCTAGGCAGTTGGATTAGGAAGAATGGGTGAGTATCAAGAGTCGCAGGAGCACAAGCACCAAGGCTCCATGATGATTGACATCAAGTACAGGTGCATACAAATATAAACTAACAACTAGTAGATTGACGGGGTATAAACGATGAACCCTCAATAGCGAGGGACTGAGGCTAACTAAGTACACAATTTGAAAATTCTCACAGATCCATGCAAAGCAAGGACTTGGTCGCCTTTACATGAACTTGTGGAAGAATCGGCGCCAAGCGGGCCATCCAGCAACAGTAGCGCGGTAAGCATTAATCTCATCCCAGTTATGCTCACGAAGACCAGTGTCAAGATCGATCTTATCGACTGTAAGCCAGTTGGGCCTCTTCCAGACATAACCAATGATCCAGAACAGAAGGACGACAGGGATAGCAAGGCAAGCCATGAAGAAATCTTCAGCATTGCCGTATTGGCCGGGCTTGCTAGGTGGGCAGATGGCGACGTAGAGCTGGCAGGCAAGAATTGCTGCGCAGAGGGCGAGGCCCAAGTAGGAACCATAGACACCACCGGCTGCCTTGAAGGGGATGCGGTCAAGGCTCCGACCTTGACGGAGCCAGGCAGAACGGAAGCGAATATGAGCCTGGAAACTATTGTCAGCAGACTTCCAAGGGAGGGGTTGATGAACTTGGACTTACAAAGCAGATGGAACCCCAGGTAAACAGAGCAGCGAGAGCTGAGACGGCAAGAAGCCAGTCGAAAACAAGACTACCAGAGGAGGCAAGGACGATATAAGCTAGGGCTCCCCAGGCAAGGTTGAAAATAACAGAGACAAGAGGTCGGCCGGAGCGGTCGATATAGGTGAAGACCTTGGGGGCGTAGTCTTGCTCAGCGAGAGCAGTCAGAGTACGAGATCCACCATACACGGCAGAGACACCGATAGAGACAACAGAAACGCAAATGACCAAGTTCATGAAACTATCGTAGCCAGTGAGGCCCGCATCCTTGGCAGCAAGCACAAAGGGAGAGACGCCATCCTTGTAAGGGTTCTTGCTGTTGAGGAGACGCTCATCAGTAGAACTGACAAGCATGCCGACGAGGGTGAGACCGACAATGTAGAAGCTAGACTTGGTCAACGGTCAAGATCTGGACATGGGGAAAATGGAGCTTACAGGGTGATACGCCAGAAGACCTGTTTGATAGCACCGGGAAGGGCCTTGGCGGGGTTACGAGACTCAGCAGCAGCGAGACCAACCAACTCAGTACCGGCAAAGGAGAAGGCAGCGGTGACAAAGACACCACAAAAGCCTCGCCCGCCGTTCTGGAATGCACCGGGATTATACCAAAGCTTAGCACCCTGGTACGTATCGAAGTCGCCACTAGAAGGACCGCCACCGCAGATCAGAATAACGGCGATAATCATGAAGATGATGATGGCAGCAAGCTTAAAGCAGGAGCTCCAGAATTCCTCCTCGGCGTAGCCCAGGGTACCAAATATGTTGATCAAGATGATGAAAACCCAGAAGACAGAGATCCAGACGGCTTCGTTGATGCTTTTATCCCAATACTGGACGGTGAAGGAACAGACTGTAAGTTCGAGCGGAAGGACGATGACCCATTGAAAGACCTGACAGTGTTAGCACCTCAGTTTGCGACACTATTGAGCAGACTTACGTAGTTCCAACCCATGGCGAAACCCCAGGATGGATCAATGAAACGAGTAGAGTAGGTATAGAAACCACCAGAAACGGGATACATAACAGCAAGCTCACCGAGAGCGTGGACGACGTTGAAGATCATAATACCAGCGATCAGGAAGCAGAGGAAGACGGCGCCGGGACCGCCCTTTGTGAAGGCACCTCCAGAGCCGACGAAGAAACCGGCACCGATTGAACCACCAATGGCGATCATGTGGAGATGGCGCTTCTTCATGGAGCGATCGAGTTCGACGGCACCAGTACCATAATCACCTGGAAATGTTAGATGTCAATTGGGAACAACAGCAAGGGGAACGTACGGCGCTGGAAAGACTTGAGGTTGAGACCATTGCGAGTCATGAAATCTTCCTCACGGAAATCATCACGAACACCTTCAACATCACCAGTGAAAGTATCCTTAGTAGTCATCTTGGGTTCAACTTCATGGCTAGGCGGTGTGGCGCTGCCATGATCGATCCTCTCCTCCTTGGAGTCCATGACGAGAAATTAATCCAAGCTGAGCAGTGTTGTTGTAGAAGAATTGACGAAGTGGTAAATGGGTAGGACGTGAAGATTCACAAAAAAAGTGGGAGATGGGGACACTTTTTATCTCGTTACAAGAGAAGAGGAGAGGAGGATAAAGAGGGGATGGCGAAAAAGGCAGGAGATGGATGGTAATTCCAAGAGGGTGTGTGTGCCAAGAGTTGATAAGCTAGAGTCTAGAGATGAAAGAGACAGCGTAGGAAGGAGAGAAGATGCCAAGTGGTTCTAGATGAGCAACCAACATGATCTGTTACACTGAAGGATGCAAGGATTTGTATTGGTGCTACTCTACTCTCACTACTGCATGTCTTTTCATAAATAAAAAATACAATGCTACGCTGTATACATGCAACTCACAAGCAATCTCTTCCCTCAGCTTTGGAAGCTTGCTCTTTACCATGTAATAGTGGTCAATTCGTATTAGTCTTACACTCCCTCCCTCCCCCGCACTCTTGTGCATTACCCGACATGCACTACGCAGTATGTATGTACACTACCCGCCCATTAAAACGCATGATCAAATCTAGTACCAACGGAGATGATACCATGAACGGAAGGTGCAAGATCGATCTTTTCGTTGGGCGGCATTCCGACTTGGCACATTACACCGTGAGCTGTGGCGTTCAAAGACTAGTGGGTTGAGCTAAACAACAAGCTTAAAAACGGCTATCGCAGGAGATCCAGAGAGTGACGAGTTGGCGTATTTTAATTTGCTTTCTGATAGGTTAACAGCCAGTAGTGGCAAGCAATCTTGATGTTGTACCCGTGTTGGATGTTTGGCCGAATTACAGGGTAACTTCAACGGTAACATCTAAACGCCCAGCTTTGCCGAGAATCTGTCAAAACCCGAAAGCTTGGGGACTCTCTATCGCCAAGGAGATAAAATTAATTGACATTATCTTTAAAGGGAAGGAGTTTATCTCTTGGCTCGTAAGGGGTTATCGCCGAGGATTTTCTTCTAACCAAGGTGCAGATCTCCCCGGCTATTTTAGTGCAATGAATTAGCTATCTCCCTCCATCCTTATTCAGACGGTCATAAACAGGGAAAACCAAGTCCGGGGAAGGATCGAAAAAATGTGGAATTTATTACGTTAAATATTAGATTGACGGAGCAACTAAACCATCGATGTTTAATTAAACCCATATTTTAAACCAACATTTCCTCGCCAAATTACTTCCGTATTCTTAATACAAAAGATCATTCCATTCTCGTCTCGCCCCCAAAAGACCTTATCTCTTGGCTAAACCACCTAAAAGCCCTGTAATTGTCACAAGCTGACCCTTTCTCCTCAGCGCCAAGAGAGACGGTGTCTTGGCGGTGATAAAAACATACCAAGAATGGTCCCCAAATGGGGGATTTCTTGGCAGGCGAACAAAAGGGCCTTGTTGCTATGACAAACAAAAAAGCCAAACGGGGGAATAATCTACGTCAGAATCTGGGGAAGGTTTGCGGGGTAAAATGGGACCGTGATCATCTTTTCTACGCATTGGACAATTTCTGATCTGTGTATTTCACATGTTCTGATCAGAGATGAGCTGAGATTGACAGTGGCAGTCAAATTAAGAATCACCCTTAGGATCAGACACATGGATAAGCTTAACTAGCTGTTTATCGGCGCTGTCATAACCTAAAATTCTCACTTACCTCTCGGACAAAAAGTCCTCTTCTGGAACGGTCAGATCATGTCACACTACGGCGCAGCATCACAAAGGAGGGGGGGACACGTAGAGTAGCTGCAGCCAATAACCTAAAAGTCTTTCGTTATCTAACACTGCAGAAAAAAAGGCCCAGGCGCTGGGAGGCTAAGGTATTCTTAGCTCATGCGCCTTCTCATCGTCTTCAAACGGAGACTCGGAGCGATTAGTTTCCATGACCGGTTTACCTCTCATCTGCGCCCAGACCGTTTTATAGACTGGTTTAGCGAACAGTGCATCCATATCTTCCAATGTAACTCCTGTACTTGTGTCAGCGTGGAAAAAGTCTAGAAGATGTAATGTCACCCACCTTTTGTTTCGGGTACGAAGAAGAGTGCCCAGATACCCATGCATACCAGAATTGAGCTGAAGAAGAAATATGCTCCGTACCCTAGATCGGAAATCATGTAGGGTGTTGATCGTGCGATGATGAATGATCCTAGCCATGTATCGGCTGTTGTGATCGCCACGCAGAGCATGCGGATGTCGAGGGGGAAGATCTCTGATGCGTATGTCCAGGTGATACCCTGCCATGTCGCGCAGATGATGATGGCGTTGATGTATACACAGACAATCGCCAGATATCCCCACCCATCGCGGTTCACAACACCCGCTGCTGCGGCTGCTGCTGGATCAGCTTCCATCACGTATCCGCCGATATACCACATGGGAATACAGCCAAGTGCAGCACCCCAGATTAATCCCTTGCGACGACCGACTTTTTCAACTACCCAGAACGTGAAGAGTACCATACCGAGAGTCTTGGAGATACCATAAAAGCCAGTTGAGAAAAGTTTCAACGACGTACCGGGGATGCCAAGACTCTCAAAGATACGAGGAGCGTAGTAAGTGATGATGTTGACACCAGTGAAGCTCTGAAGAAACATGAGTGCCATACCAATACCCATACGGTTTCGCACGCCCTTCTGGAACAGCTTCTTGAACTGTTGCTTCTTGCTCATCTTGTTGGTACTTCTCTCTTCAACCTGCGCACGAATATCACCCATCTCTCGACGGACATACTCATGATCAGGACTCAGCCCTCGAATCTGCGAAAGAATCTTCTCCGCTTCTTCAAACCTATCACCACGCGCAAGCCAACGTGGCGACTCAGGACACCAAAGCATACCGAAGGCAAGTCCAACACCCGGCAGGAGTTGAACAGCCAGTGGAATGATCCACTGAGTCTTGGTGTTAACGTCAATAGTACGATCAGTAGCATAGTTGATCCAAAAACCAAGCATACCACCTCCCTGAGAAGCGATTTCGAAAATACCAACTAAGCGACCTCTGATGGAGGGTGGAGCAGTTTCACTGATGTAAACAGGGACGGTAAGAGATGAAGCGCCGAGACCGAGACCAGCTACGGCTCTTCCACCGTAGATCATGTTTAGGTTGCCGTTTGCAGCGGTCATGAGACAGCCGCCGAGGAGAAACATTATGGCTGCGCCCATGATTGTTTTCCTACGACCCCATTTTTCGGCGATGGGGAATGTGCACAGAGCACCGAAGAAACAGCCAGCCTGGAGGTATCAGTAGATGTTTAAGGTGGAAGTGAGGGTTGAGCTAGTACCTGGAAGGTGGATACGATGTTTCCCTGGATGGTGTCGCGCTGAGTCTTTTCGACGAGGTCGAGGCCAAAGTCCCTCATGAAAGAGGTCAATGCCATGGTACCTATCTTCAGTCAGTACTATACTGTCATAGTGGTCGATGGTGTACAAACCTCCAATAACAGAAGTGTCATATCCAACTATTCTCATCAGTATACTAAATTCATCAGGACAAACCCAAAACTTACTGGCGAGAGCGGACATGCTAGCCACCGTGGCAATCAGGTGGATTCGCCAGTTCCGCACCTCAGGCGGATCATTGGTGCCCGACGCATGAGTATTCCAGCCCATAGATTATTGAAATAAAAAGAAGTTTATATAGCAAAGAAGGTTTGTGAAAAAGGTAGATACTGCGAAAGGTTGCAAGTGTCTGTAATTTGTTTTCACAGCGGAGATACTGCGGCCTTTTTATCTTTGCGACACGAACTGAAAGCTATGACGATGGGACCTTTGAATGGCTAAGATCAGCTCGGATGTACTACTCCCCACAGGTTTCCCCGTGGGGTAGTAATCAAGGTAGTAGGTAAGTAAGCATGGATAAGGGTTGGAAGAAAGGTTGGGTTGGTGATCATGAGTTTTGGGTGTGGGGTCTGCCAAGAGTTGATGAGGGGATCGATGGTGAGTCTTTTCCGTGAGATCAGAGTTTTTGCATTTCCGTGTTTGCCTCTTGCTATAGCCTGCGGTCGTTGATATCATTTCACCATAGGCAATAACGGTAATGAGACGTGGCAGACAGGCTTACCAGACGTGTTTTACTACCTTTTTATTACAATATGACCCCATCTCCAACTTCTCAAGCTCTCTGTCGAATATCTTCTCTGAAGTCTTCTAATTGCCAAGTCCCTCAAACATCAGGGTCCAAAGCCGAGTCTCGGCGCCTCTTCAAGATCTACAAACCGACCCGCCATTCAGAGTTTAGCTCCCGACATAAGCTTCAAGCATAAATTTAAGCGTTCTGTCTCTGCTGAAAAACAATTGGTCAAGCCTCGGCTATCTTCCACTCGGCGGACAGAAATGTGCTCCGAGGGGCTTATTCCCCGCTTGAATCAGTCGATTGCTTATGGGGAATGCGACGTTAAGCTTTTGGAGACTTTTACAAGCGTAGGGGAATGTCGCTTGGCGTCAGAGAGAACGGGTCAAGAAGTGAGCTAACTTCAGCTAATTAACGTGGTTGGTCAGCGACGCTACGTTATAAGGCTTGCGGGGCTGACATCTCTTAAGGAATATCTAAAGCTATAGGTAAGTTTAGGTAAGACTTATGTAGTTCTTATGTTCATTGTGCGTTACAGAGTCTGAAGAGATCTTACAGATTGGACTCTGAAGTAAAAAGCTGAAACACAAGGTTTGCTCGCGTGGGATTTCTTACATCGGGACAACTCGGATGCTACTTGCTCAACCCCAGTTTGAACCCATCATCATTGCAACACAGATCGCAGCGTAGACTGGGATATTCATGTCGTTGGAATCCCCGCATTCAAGGCCCCATACCCAAGATAAGCTTAATTCACTTGGCACCACTAAACGCTGCATCGAGAGTCAACATCCTTGTCCCAAGTCTGGAGATAACTTCGGAGGATCGGCGTTATGGGAACTATCCCGCGGGGATATAGTCAATCAGACGCTAGTAGCCTTATTAACGGGCGTAGATTTCGGGAATCGTTGTCCGCTGTTGCTTGCTTTGTGTTTGGAGCTAGTCAAGTGTGCTGCAGCCGTTCCCTCGTTTCGGAGTAGAAGGAGTCGCGTGGGCTCCGGATATGCATCAGCCCACTTGCTTTCAACCACAGCATGATCACTTCAGAATGACCAAAGAAAATTCAATGCGACCATATTTAGCACGTCTGCTTTTCGGTGATCAACCTATGAGCGCACCCTGTTAAAACCGCCACGGCTTCGAAGCCATCGTCAACGGCACCGTCAAGCTGGAGCCGCATGAGATATTGCATCATGCTCTTGGACGAACCGAGCAGGAACACCACAAAATGATCGGGTATCGTAATCATTCCTCTTGCAAGGCCTCGAAAATCTGGGAACACGACGCCTGTCGATTCCGCAACAAATCTGGTGCCCTCTATCTCATCCGGGGCGATGGTCAAAAGAGAGACCTCGAATCTATGCTTCCTATCATCGTTCACAACTACATCTACCGGCGATGGTTTCGAGCATATCGCACAAATATCGACCAAGGGCAGTCTGTCGCTAAGGTTATGCATCCCTATAAGCAGGTCTCAGCGCCTGATGTTAAATCCGCTGTCATATCAGCAATGCATACGCATACCATAGTTAACAATCACCTTAATACTATTGAGCCTGAGCCATTCTATATGACACTACTACTTTTCAGGGCTTTAATGCTTGTGCTACGAGGGCAAAGCTATAATACATGCGGTCATCTAAAAAACAGTAGCATGCTGAGGATTCTGATCAAAGAATTCGCACTTTACAGCTTGCGTCCAATGGTTTACGTTCTTATTCTTTTGTTATTTACCGCTGATCCTGGTATATTTAAACAGGCACTAAGGTCACTGGAGGGTTACTTGATCTACAGTGCTTTATGCAGACCATACAGACTGATAGCCAAGATAGAAGAGTATAGAGCTTTAATAGAATAATTGTTTACTTTCTGTTAGGATAGTGTGCCTTCAGGACACATTTGCACAAGAACTAGAGCGACTTGATGCAAATCAATATTCACAACGCCTTTCAAGCAACGAATTGATCCGCAAACAATGTAAACAAGTGCGATCTTACCTCCTTTGTAAAGCTTGTAGGGCATGAGTTATCCTAAGATTTACTTAAGTCTTCCCTATACTTATGTATATATTTAAGTAAGATATTTACGCTAAAATCTGGATGGTAACTGCTGATATTAACCCTCTCTCCGTTAATGCATCCAGCGCCCCTTTTGAGCTCGAGGCAATCTAAAGGTGAACAACCTTTCCCTTAGTGCAAAAGCAATCTAAACGTATCAGAGGTAAACTGTCAACATTCAATTCATGTTTGGGACTCATTTCTCAAGTAATAGTTTTCTTAAGTGGCTAACAATTCCTGCTTCGCTTTTGTAGCAATATCAATTCCCATTGTTTGCACTAGACTCTCTTGTGTGGTCTAAAGTTGGCGCGGATTCGGTAATTTGCTCTTGTGAAATGGTTGGCTGGATCCGTTCCGACTGTGTCTCCGTGGAAGGATTAGAACTCTGACCCTGTGGAATTTCAGAATCAGCAGGGGTCGTCGATTCTTCTGTTTGAAACTGGAATGAGGTTGTGGTTGGCAAGGGTGTAAAAAAGATACTTCCCATGCTACTCCTTCGGAAAAGGCCATTATTATCTACAGGCGTGAACGAATGCCTCGAAACTGCTATTCTCGGTAAGTTGTGCTTTCGTCTCTTTTCTCTGTCTCTTGACCTGATGGCTCGTTCTGCTTGTATCTGGGCTTCGGCCTGCTCTTTATCCTCTCTTGTTTTCTGGTGTATCCTTTCAAGTTGTTCTAATGACCGAATCAGTATCTCAATGTACCTTGATAAATGGCATGAGACTTACCATCGGTCAAATTGGAATGTCGCAAGGCTAAGATGGGATTATTGAACGACTTTTTCCAGCCCTCTTCAATGATAAACTCAGATCCTAGTACCACGTCGAAAGGGACATCATCATGGACCAAAAACTCGTGTCGATGAGTATATGCCTCATTTACGGAGTACCAAGTCAAGGTGACAGTCGCCTTTGGGACCACGAAATCCCTCTCCCCGTTGAACCCAACCCAGCCTTTGATCATTGTGAATTTCTCTTGCTTAGCCTCTACTCGGGCCCTCGTGAGAACCCGTGTAGATATCCAGTTTAGTTCGCAGCCGCTGTCAAGTTTGACCTGAAACGGGGTGGAGGGGGGTACTTGCGGGTCGTCTGATACAATGACAAATGGAAAGAGAAAGTTACGACCAGTGGCCATGCTATTCAACTCATGGAGGCGTTTCGAAGCTTCTTCAAGATTTTGGGATACCAGGACGTTTGTATGTGGTGCAGCTGAACACTCAGACGGTTCAGGGATATGGAGGTGCCTTCGGGATCTGTCATGAGAAGGAGATGGCTTCGAAGAACTAGCTAAGGTAGCATGTGCTGGTCGGTCATCGTCTTTGTGGAGACTCCCAAACTCTGACAGGTCAGTTCTGCCTTCCTGTAAACAGCTCAACAGCTGGGAGATCATCACATTGTTGTCAACGCTTGTCGTTAGATTCTCTGTCATCATGTCATTTAATTGTGACAGTTTCCATCTACACAGTCAGAGATATTCCCGATAGTTCGAACTACATTTACTCACTGATTCATCTCTTCTGTAAATTGCTTAGACCACTTTTCTAAACCATTCAATAATTGTTCAATCTCTTCATCGAAGATGATGGCCCGCAAAAGATTTTTTTGGCTTTTCTCCACACGGTCATCCAGCGCAAGTAAAATTGACTTGGCATTATCCAAGCACATCTCGACTGGATTTGCGAACTCATCTTTATAAGAAAGCTTCGGAAAGTCTTGAGCGCCTCGTGAAATGTTGTTTTGGTGTATCCATATTCGATCGAGAATACCACGATTGCGATGGTCACGGGACTGCTTTGAAAGACTCTTGATAACCTTGGAAGCAAATTCAGCGAATCCAACCACGCTAGTGGCGAGTCCAAGGGAGTCAGCCATGAATAAAGGCAAATGGAAAACATAAACCTGAACCAGAAGTTTCGGTGAGAGAAGAAGTTTTGGGTATCAAGCCACAAGACTGCTGACCAATATAAATACTTCATTCTTGAGCCTGATCCGGCGTTCGGCATAACTGCCAGCCCGTAACAGACTATTGAACGCCTGAGACACTTCAAAGTGAGGGGTTTCAACAACAGCTTCGTGTTGGCTGAAATTTCTTTCTAGCAACGTCATCGCCCTATCGTTACTTTCTGGGAGTCCAGATACCATGAATCCTCCAAACCTATCACCGAGCATGGAAGGGAGCGACTCTGCAACAGTTGAGCTAGAAGACCATCCGCAAACAACGACTGGAACCACAGGGTACCCAAAGCTGGCCAAATTGATGGGGGAATCCCCAGAAACAGCTATCTTTAGAAGATTCAGGCAACTCAACATGCTTCATCTCTTGAGACTTCAAGCCAAGCTGCACGGCCCAGAGGATGAACTCCTTGAAGTTATTGAAAGCGATCGGCAGTCCGACGTTCCTCATAGGAAAGACTATTCAAGGAGCTTTTTTCTTCTCCAGAGATATGCGGAACAAGGTAGAGATAGTGACCAGTATGAGCTATTGCTCGATATCGGAACTAAGCTCCAAGAGTATAGTAAGCCTATGAGTCGCAAAACATTCAGAAAATATGGGCTTACAACTACATAAGATTCAGCGCTTGCCAATGCCAACGGTGTTGCGGAACTTTCGTCCCCAGAAAAGCGGCCCATGAAGTTTCTCCAGCGTTGGATACACACCCATGGCCAGGGCGAACAGGATCCCCAAGACGCTCAAAGCTCCAACTTTCCTTCCGGTATCGAAAGTACAATTTGGAACGTTGAGGCCCAAGATGAATATGTGAGCCTCGATACCAGGAGCAGCAACGATAGAATCTCCGGCCTAGTTCGAGGTGGACTACTCGATGGTTTTCATTTCTGCAGTGAAAAATGGAGGAGTTTGCGGCGTCGAGTTCGCAAGGTAGAGTTTCTTCTAATTGCTATTCGATAACTACTAACTCTGCGAAAAGAAAAGCCGATCTGCTCCGGCACCAACACTTAGCGTGCGCGAGTATAATGACGCAAGACTCCAAATTGTCAGTGATAGCCTCTCTGCAGCCCTTGCCTCCCTATTTCCTACAGGCATGATTTTATGTCTGTACTTTGTCAAGAGGATGCTGGTCAGGATCGGTCTAGTCATTGTTTTCACCACTCTCTTTTCAGTTATGATGTCTTTCTATCCCGGAGCTAAAAAGGGCGAGGTATTTGCGGCTGTAGCAGCATTCGCGGCAGTTGAAGTTGTTTTCATCGGTTCTACTAGTACTTGAATCAACATCCTATCACCGTTTCTGAGCTCCCACTGTTACTCGGTAGCTACGTTGAAGTATTTATCAGAGTTCTTTTGAATGCTGTTGGCAAGGAAAGCCTCGCAAGTTGAATGGCTCACGACTATGTTTGTGTATAATCGATGCCCGCTATCTCAATAACAAACTATTATCACAACTGTAGGTATACAGAATACTCATCCATCTTCCAATTTAACTCCTCGCTTTAATTCTGACATCTTCATTCTAGTTGTGCGTAGAGACATAATAAACAATAATGGGCTAATGTAATTCTCAATGCTAAGTTCTGAGTGGTCATTTAGGTGGAAGCACGCCATCGTACTTCATACATTCTAAGTGATTTCCATACTGTTCTATCAGACAGCCTGAGTCTCTGTTTGCGACAGACAACAGTTGTGCTGCTGAAAGATTAAAGCAAGCTGCCTCCACATCAACTGCTAAAATCTTATACTTCCCCTGGTCTGTCACATATTGCAATTGTGGTTATTAACAAACTTGACTCGTACCAGCCTTACACAATCAATTTCATACCCTTCGCCAGCCAAATCTCACTCAACTTCAGGCTTAGATGTACCACTGGGTGCGCCTAATCAGGCATAGACCTAACAATCTCTATCACGCTCCATCACGCCCTATTACTTATTTCCCCCTCCTAGGATATATAGGTGACTTAAGGAACATTAAATCGTAAAGGACTTTAAATATTAGGCTGTACTATCTCTGCTGCTTGCAGATAAAGAAGGCCAGCCAGAGCATGAAGTCAGTTATCGTATTATTGTTTCTTTTTAATAGTCTATATATCTATACAGTTTTGGGTTGCTTTTACAACTACTATATAAGAAAATATAAATC
>JAALXK010000362.1:0-31959 GCA_012977745.1 Fusarium anguioides | reverse complement strand
GGTATATTTATTATTCTTTCTAGGCTTATATATACTTGTATTTTCTATTAAGTATTCTACTTAGGCTTGCTAATCACACCCTTAAGGTAACTAATCCCCTGTTTATTGATCAAGAGCTGGTGTAACTCAGTTTAACGTGGGGGGTGAGGGGGAGTCGGAGTCCATGACAGCTGGAATCATCATGCGTGATTGTTAAGCAAGCCGATTGCAGGTAATCCTTTTTACTTGGTCCGGTAGGCAGCTTGGTAATCAACCTTAGGTTTGGCTTACTACAGTGGATCATCAAGAGCCGCTCAACTTCAAAAAGGTGATTCTTTGAGGGTATTGAATAGTACAGCACAATGTTGAGATCAGTACTAAGGATAGATACTGTAAGAACAAAGAATTATAGCACACAAAAATAAAAATCATTATGAGATTAGCATTGCGACATTCAAAGACTACCGTTCTATTCGCCGGGATGACCCAGTTCTAGGCTCTTCAACCTCAGGATCGTTGAAAAGGCTGGGTCCCACTAAACCTCTATGGGTGCCACCCACTGTCCCTCGGAATGTCCAGTGATTTTGCTCAGCTCACTACCCACATGTACAGTGGACTACAGTATGGAGTGGCTTCGGCGGAATCGGCCTCAACTCGCAACTAGCATCCACTTTGAGAAAACCAACTTGACTGCCCGTTCCCTCTTCCTCCACTTCCTCCCCTCAAATTCCCCCAGAATCAACCTCGGAGCACATTGATTGTCATTGTCGGTATTGGACTTGGACGATTAACACCACGAGCGACCGCTCAGCATCATCACCACCATTTACAACGGCTATCGACTTTGTGATTGTGGCTGTGACGGTTATTATTGAGTCACAAGGAACTTGACAAATTTTGTCCACACAAAAACCCCGCTCATACTGATTCCCTCATTGAGCCGCTTTCGGAATCGATACCGAACGACAAATCGGCCATCGATTGAAGGGACTATTATTGTTGAAACGAGGAATCATTCGAAAAGGGAATCATCGGTTTCAATTCATTCTACCAAAATGTCAAACTTTTCCGGTCGCCGCGGCCCCAACGTGTCGCAGTATCTCCGCGACCTCAACGCCATCAACCGCCAGGAGACCGCTCACGATGAGCCTTTCAACATGGAGGAGGATCTCGCTCTTTTCACCAACACTCAGTTCTTCGATTTTGAAACTGGCCAGAACACCGACTACCAGGCTCAACCTTTGAAGGTCGATATGGAGGCTCCTCAGAGCACTTCGCCTTCGGATGGCATGACTCCAGCTCCCTCCGTTGTTGGCGATATCAACGCCAGCAGCTTTGATTTCATTCAGAGTGAGTTTTACAGTCTTTGTTACTCGGCACTTCTTTACCGGTCATCATGTCAAGTTGGAGAGACGAGATGGAAGCACATCAACTGAGATCAGGGTTGAATTAAGACGGGAGCATTGGCTGCAAGAGACAGAGTTATTGTTTTTTAACCTTTCTTTTGAGATGTCAGAGAAATGAGCCAGACTCCCTCTTGGTTCAGCCTTGTTCTCCCTGATACTTTACTCTTCTCTCCACCAAACACATGGTCAAAATCCAAGCGGATGGTCAAAATCCCGGCCTCAAAGCACCTTGACCCTGAATGGGCAATGAGCAGCGCCTCTTCCGTTTTACTATCCATTAACCTTGCTACCCCCGCCTTTCGTTAAGAGCCCTGTTCCCGAAGTGCCTTATGCCCTTTTGCTATTGGGGACAAAGTTGTCCCGCGATGCAAGTCCCTTGGAGTGTGGCCCGCCTGGGATATTCAGCTTGATATCAGTGGCTGGACGATGGTGGTGTCTATGGTGCAATATCTCGTGATTTGCCGGCACCGATCACGACATCGCCTCACACCCCTGTAACTCTTAACCACTTCCCAACTTGGGAAAGCCTACTTCCCCAGGCCCAAAGCACCTATGCAAGACTATCTGTTACTCTTCAACTCTGAATATCTGTTGTCTCATCTCCCGTCTTCGTCATGAAACTTGACTTTTCTCGATACCGACTAACCACAATAAAATGGCAGGCGATTTTAGCTTCCCCGACTTCACCAGTACCTATCCGTCTACCCCCTTGAACGGCTTCGCGGATGGTGCTCAGAACTTCCAACCTATGCAGCCCAGTGCCCCTGCGGGCTACCAGCCTGTCCCCCAGCAGCAACAGCAGCAGACTCCTCATTATAGTCAGCCAGCTGCCCCTCAGCCTTCGACTGAGAAGCGCAGCTCTGAGAACAGCCCCGGTGCCGGTCGTGGATCTCTGAATTTCGAGGAGGCCTCTCGTCACGCCGCTGAGGAGGACAAGCGAAGACGCAACACTGCCGCCAGTGCCCGGTTCCGCATCAAGAAGAAGCAGCGCGAGCAGGCTCTTGAGAAGTCCGCCAAGGAGATGTCCGAAAAGGTTAACGTCTTGGAGAGCAAAGTTCAACAGCTTGAGATGGAGAACAAATGGCTGAAGAACCTTCTTGTTGAAAAGAACGAGGGCAACGATGAGATCGCCACGTTGTGGAAAGAGTTTGCCGCATCCAAGACCAACGACAAGCCCGAGTCAAAATCCCAGTCCACCATCAAGGAGGAGACAAGGTGATCCAGAAAGAAATGTATAACTGCAGTATGACTGCAGCACTGGGGACGGTATTATAGCGAGAAAGACGGGCGGCGTTTTTGGCTCGGATTGCATCTGGTGAAGGCAAGGTGGCGTTTAATTCTGATCTTTTCAACAATATCTGGGAATACAAGGAGCATGATGATGACGATGAGACAACGAGGCTAGCCATCAAGGCTGCCCGGGACGACACATACAACATAAAATTATGCGAGGGCATTGTGAGGAGACGCTCAGCGGATGATAGCATGATGGATATACATGGTTGTTTGAAGAAGGCAACTGATAGAGACCAGTCCCTGGATTCGGATGATAGGACACACTGGGTGACTTTTTCTGTTTATTGCAATGATATCAACGGATACACGATCCATCGTTTCCGTAACTAGTTTATTAAAGTTCAACACGTTCAAAAATCTCACGATTCCATCTACCGTTAGTGTATATGAATTGTAGCACAACCATTTTTCTCTGCTCAACTCGCAACAACTCTTCATCGTGTTATTACGTCCTTGTATTGTTCTTCTCATCTTTGTATCCAGCTTTGTCTTAACCCCTTCATACCAAACTCTCACTTTTGCTCCTCTGCTTTCTTAGTCTTAATTGCATCCAGTCTCTGCTTGTTCCTCTTCCCAAGTAACCTCAAAGTCTGCTCCTTTTCATGCTCTGTCATACCCGCCCAGTTTCCAATCCTGCCCATAGTTCCATCCGTGTTAACGACAAGCGGGCCCATCGCATCGAGCCGAACAGACTCGCCCACGCGCAGCTGCGTCACGTCATCATCCCTGCTGGGGGCGGTTTCTGTCCCTGGAGCTGGTAGAGGGAGTGGCTTTTTGGTGGTGTCCTTGGCTGTAGCGTTGGAGCCTTCTTGCGCCTGATTATCGTTGTTGATCATTGTACTAGAGAAGCGAGGTGCCGATGGTGTAGAATAGTATAGACGAGTGACTGACAGGCGAGGGAGCCGCTTGAGCATAATGTGGTTGTGGTTGAATGTGGATTCACTCAGTGAGTGAGAGTGCTTTGTGGTAAGGTCAAAGCACGGGGACTCTCACTATAATGTGTGTCTTAGATGAGTTAACAGACTATCTCGGTCTGATTCTGCCTCTAGTCTTAAAATTATGGGAATTGTTATACAGAAGCTGAAGTTGAATGTGAGGCAGGGTCATGAATTAAGTTTGGCGGAGGATAGAAAAAAATGGAAGCCGATAGACACGACTGGCCACTAAGAACCCCTGCGCCTATTCTAGAACTAGCCGCCCAATGCTGATAGAGACACCAACATAAGATGAAACAAGGGCATATTTACTATGAATTCGGTAAAACAAAATAGATCTAGGATTTCAAAATATAAAATCTAGGGAATTCTATGTTGTACCGGGATCTTCCACTGGTTACGCCCCAGCTGTCTCGTACTGGCCACAGCTTCAGCGAAGGCACAATTGGGGGAAGCAGTATCACTTTAAGATTCATTCACATGGAGGATCTTTTTTTCCTTTCTTTATCTTCTTCTATTTATTTTTTAATAAGAGATTGGTGGCTTTGAGCGCAAGTTCATAGATCTACGCTGCAGTGCAATGCTGTCGTCCCTCAAACTTCTGATAAGGACACGACTTTCATGGTTAAGAATAATCATTCCGCCGAAGCGGGCGCAGGGGCAATAGCAAGATAAGCTAGGTAAAGGAACTAGATACTTGATATGCAATAGTTGCATCCGGGTATAGTTAGTTCCATATTCCCTGCATCTCGTCTTAGATCGGGTTGAGATATCAGTATAGGAAGAGAGCATGGATGATGGGAGCTGTTGGGCCAATTCCTGTGGCATAAGTCCAACTACTATATTGGTTCCTATCAAAGTAGACAGAGAGGTTCATCAAGACAATGGTGGTGAATAATGAAGATGGATATAGCTATTTGACAAGGGTCTAAGAAACCTCTCCATCTATAAGACGTTGCGTTTCTTCCATCACTAATTCCTATGAACCGCATTTCAACTGTTAGCAGGCCCCGTATCTACCACAAACAATGGTTGTGGTAATATATCTTATGTCTCTTAGAATTCGTTCTTTGGCGCGTCCAACACCCGAAAAGAGACAAAATGTTGTCCACTACCTGGCTCAGGCAACAAAATACCAGATAAGCTATACTATTGAGCCAGGATTCTCTCCATTCATCAACCACATTAACTCTCAGTTGCAGCTTAGTTGAGCTTGCGGTGCCTACATCATGTTAGTTCTTACTGGTATCAGTCCGGTGGACTAATTCAACTCACTTTTGCACAACACGCTCGATAGCATCCATTCCCATTTTGAGAACATCCATGCGGGGTCCGTATGAAAGTCGCACGAAGTGATGGCAGGGAGAGTCGAAAAGATCACGACGACGTGAGGGGTTGAGGTCGAAGAAGATACCGGGAACCACAATGACCTTCTCCTCGAGACAAGCCTGGAAGAAGTTGAGACCGTCGGAAATGGTCTCGGGAAGACCCTCTAGGTTTAGCCAGCTGGTAATCATTCAGTTTCGATTCAATAGCCGTAGACTGGGGATAGTGACTTACAGGTAAAAGGTTGAGTCAGGCACATACTTGATGATGAAGCCCATCTCGCGGAGACGTCGGACGACGAAGTCACGCTTGTCCTGGGAGAATATTAGCTTCTTATGGTTTGTTTGTCTTGACCCGCGGCACATACTCTGAAGTGAGACTGGAGGTGAATCATCTCATTCTTGACCAAGCTAGGCTCAAGCATAGGAATTGCAGCCTCCTGGAAAGGATGGCTGGCACCGCCGTCAAGGTAGGAACCGCAAGAACCGATACTAATATTGTGTTAGTTGTATGTCGCAGACAATCGTGAGAAACGGCGAGATGCCCCTCCCCCAGAGAATCGGGAAATAACATACGCATTAATATACTCTAAGAGGTCCGAATTAGTCTTTTTCTTGATGATTTAATTGATTGGCGTGTGCTTACCCTTGGGTCCCAGGATCCAGGCGATTCTCCAGCCGGGCAGACGAAAGCGCTTGGTGAGACCGTCAATGATCAGAACATCATCTTGATCAACGTCATCCACGTTCTCGGCTGCGCTGATTGTCGATCCATCGCAGTTTGATGTGTAGTTATAACCTGAGTAGAATTCGTCGCTGATGAACGTAGCTCTGTCTCGGCAAATGTCCTGGATCTCAGCAAGCTCCGGGTTGGCGATAACCCGGCCAGTGGGGTTACGAGGATTTGAGGTAAGAATGACTGAGGTACCACGAGCAATTTCCTCAGCAATTTTGTCGGGGTGAATGTGGTAGCCGTCCTCCTCAGCCAGAGGAACGGGAATGGCAGCAAACTATGAGATTTTGTCAGCGCCCCAACACCAAGGACGGATTTTCCGGCTTAACAAAACTTACGTTCTTGAAAAGACTCAACATCTCATTGTAAGCCGTGTAATCAGGCAAGAAGAAAGACAGGTATGAGTTACCGAGGACAGCAGCAATACGGATGAGACCTGCACGTCCACCGGGAACGATGGCGACGTTCTCCCAAGTATACTGACTCTCCTTGCCCTGTCGGTGTGCCTCATTGTAGAGTTTGGCAACAGCCTCTCTCAGGGGTTTGATACCGGCTGTAGGACCGTACTCTCGACCAGCCATTGAGATGTTGATGCTTTCAGGCCGGGGAAAGCAGCCCTCGATGTCGTCCTCAACTTCAGGAGCACCCTGACCAAGGTTGGCCCAGGAGTCAGGATCCTCAAGGTAGCCATACTCGGAAGCTCGCTCTGTGCACCAGATAACACCGGTTGATGATCGACTGGCATCGAGGCCGGCATGGGGCATGTGTCCCTCATGGGCACTTCGGAATTGGCGATGAACCTTGGATTGGAACTCTACATTCTTATCAGTAAAATGTAATTGTTATGTTTATTTTGATTTCCAAGCTTGGTATGATGGGAGGGTTGAACAATGAAGCTGTGGGGGAGCTCGAGCTGCAGCTGCAGCCAAGCTCTTGTGTAAGGCGGGTTTGGATGGAGGGGTTCATGGATGATGGAGGGGCAAGACGACAGGGATTGTCAAGATGAGGGGAACGTAACGCGCCAGTGGCGTCGGGAGTTGAGTGAAAAGGCGGGACGGTGAGGGGAGGTAAGAAAACGGTGAGGAGAGTAGATGAGAGTCTTGGTAATGATTCTTTGGTTGAGAAAAGAGCTTATGATGTTGGATAACAAGATGAAGAAACAGCTCAAGAGTGTTATCTCCAAGCTGAAGAGGCGTGGAGCTACCCTGACAACAGGGTTGGGCGCAGAGAAGCTCAGAGGAGAGGCATAGAAGCATACCGTTCATTGAAGGCTCAGTCGTACTGAAACGACGAGTGAGCGTCTTGGGGGCGCCAGTATGGCGGTTGATGGAGAACTTTCGTCCGCTGAAAGACATGATGGCGATGTTGGTATGTAAAAAAGAAGAAGAGAGTTGAGTAGAGGGTGAAGTAGATGCTTCCAAGTTGGCCCAGGTTGGAAGGTTAGGTAATGGAGACTGGCTTAAGACGACTCTAGTGAGGGCCCTGTCATGCAAGTCAGAGCAGTAAGTCGAGGCCAAATCAAGAGTCGGTGGGGGAACAGATTTAATATCTCAAAGAGTTTAAGAAAGAGAGGAGAGAGGAGAAAAACACGATGTGGATGTTTACGGGGGATTAGATATAAGTGCAAAACCAGTTGGACTGGGCT
Source organism: Fusarium anguioides (assembly GCA_012977745.1). NCBI lineage: Eukaryota > Fungi > Ascomycota > Sordariomycetes > Hypocreales > Nectriaceae > Fusarium > Fusarium anguioides. The sequence goes on along the minus strand of JAALXK010000362.1, from coordinate 24,640 downwards.
GGACTGAAAAAATCGGGGGTGGGACCTTTAGGTTGCCTCTCCAAGAACGACACGATACAGTAGGGTACCACGAAGGATAGTACAGAACAGAAGCAAAGAAAGAGGCCATTCAGCGTTTAGAAACTATAGTCAGTGCCTGGTCAGTTGGTCTGTGAGGCCCCAGGAGCAGCAGGTAAGCATTGACTTGGCCTGCAAGGTGAAGGATGGATGGAGGTGGTCAAGATGGAAGCTACAATTGGATTGGATTGGGTTGAATTGTATGCATCATGCATTAGACGGGACGGAAAACGGCATCACTAAAGCAATTATTTGGCTGGCTGTGTAACTATGTATCGTCTTGCGTGTTCAGGTAATCGGAATTGCCTCAAAGGCGAAGATCGACAACAGCTCACCGAGTATCCAAAGCAGACGCATAATCTCTCAAGCATGCCACTATTCGCAGCTTTGACGTCCCATTACAGCGTCAATCCTGGGGTAACTGCCCCCCTTTTCGCAACCTGATACGACAGGTCATGTCGTTTGAAAGCCGAGACGCGTCTCTAACAGATATGCGCGTTACCAGTTCTACCCAATCATCTAAGAGCTACTCGACTTTTATCAAGTTTTTGGTTTTCTCTTTTTATCTCAACCTTCCCATACGAACCCCCGCGCCTCTCAAGTTGAAGCTCATGAGAACAAGCAGAGTGACGTACTAAGACAGGTAGCTTATGAGGTGTAGGTGGGAGCTCAAGTGGGGGTGAGGAGGTGAGATGAGCAGGGAATTCACCTAAGAATATACCACCTACATGTATCTCAATGAGGTCCACTCAGAATAAACAAGTTCAATAGGTAATAAATTGTATTACTCCTCGAATCAAACAAGTATCTCCTCTTCTTTCATCATATTCTGCCCAATCTCGACCTGACCGGACTCAACTGTCCCGACCAGGCCCGCATACAATGGCATTGTGACGATCCAGAGGGTCTAACCTCGATATCGTTACATAAAACCCCAGTTTGGTCTCTTCCCTTACCCACAATGTCTCCGACCCCAGCCCAGGACACCTCAACACCAACTGGTCCGGAGCTTGGACTGCCGGCCCGGCCCCCTAGCTTCAACTCCAAATGTCAGCATCAGCACAGCCAAAGGAAAGATTCAGGGCTGATGCCTTCACCGAGTGAGTGGATTGTCGCGCATCAGATCAAAAGGGAAGCTCGGTGAGAAGCCGAGTGTGAAACACCCTAGAAGCTCGCTAGAACACTCAGAAAACGGACATTATGTCTAATGAAGCATTGAAGTTCTGGGAAGCAGCCCGGTTGGTCCCGATCTCGCGGGTCCTCAAGCCTTAAAAGACCACTGGCAGTTTGTCAAATCATGAGACCGACACGTTACCAAAACGCTGTGTGGAACGTTTTTGATACCGACGAGGGTTGGTGTCTCTATGTTCACCGTGCTCACCTCTGCGGCGCGGAACGGGACGGCCTCGCCGTATTACGGCGATACGCACCGACAATGTTTTAATTATTCGCGCAAATGCATTAATACCAAGCATTCTATGGACTAAGTCAGGGCCATGCACATGGACACCTTGACGCGGTTAACTGCACCCAGGTAAGGTAGGTATTCAAGTCTTGACCTGAGTTACAAGTGAAGCTCTAGGGTAAGAATCCTGTCACTACGTCTTAAGATATATCATCCTAAGCAGAGCCTAAGGATCATCATAAAGTCATCATAAGTTTAGGGATTTTCATTCATATATTATGGTGGATTTGGGTAAGCAAATGATTCGCCATGTCTATGCCCTACCTATAGGTCTTTGGGAAATATTTAAATATGTAAAAAAATAGTTTGTACTGTCATGCCCGGCTTGCCAGTGCATGTCAGTTATGAGCGGCAAAATGTGTGTAGGATCTCTATCTTTGATCAATAACTCCGCTCAAATAGAAAACAAAAAAACAAAAAAACAAAACACAATATTGTTATGTTTTCTCCTTCTCAATCGCTTGACATGAAAAGAACTTGCAGAACGGAAGATTCATCTCATGAAGAACTTATCTTTTCAAGGTAGGTTATTACTACACCCCTCCAGAATCTAGCCGTACTGACATATTGAGAACGAAAGCGTCGCGAAGATTGATATGAAAATGGGCAAAGAGCAACACAGGAGTCTCCTGCATTGCTGTGGGCATCTCCTCACCTCACGCTCGCACACGAGTAATCTCATTCTCCTCAACTTCATAAATCACTCACGCTCACCCTCAGGATCACCAGCCTATACTCACTATCTTCTTTTTCTACCATCTACTCACTCCTATCACCCCTCAAAAGTTACTACACTGGAGTAGAAATCAATCATAATCCAACGCGTTACATCAACAACACCCCTTGCCTATCCTGTCGGGCACACCTGGTGGATCGCCTTCTCACCAAGGGCATAGCGACAACAACAACAACGAGCCCGTAGACGTTGACACATGGGAACCGTAGGCGAGCGCCCCATCCAAGACTATATGTCCGGTCATCAAAGTCGAGGAGCTTTCGCCTGCTGTTGATGACACAGCTCCTGCGAACGAAGAGGGTGGCTATCTCATCAAAGGTGAGCATGGAAACTTGCCATGTACCCAGGTTATCCCAAACATCATCCTTGAGAACTGGGCCAAGACCCGAGAACCTCAAGACAAAATTCAATCCTTACTTGCCGGACTACCCCTGTCAGAGCCCGACTTCAGATTTCTCGGCGACGAGCATGAGCTCGGAGCTGAACCACAGAGCTTCAGGGCTGATGACCTAAACCACATTGTCAAGCGAGCTCGGTTCGCTCTTGGAACCCGGTGGAAGTCCATCAACATCAGCGGTCAAACCTTTTGGCAACCGAGCAACCCTTAGGAAGGGTTGGAACAACGCGCCAACCCTCACTTTGGAAAACGATGTATCCAAAGATGGCCAAGTTTAAGATCTGAGCCTCGCAGATGCAGCTGCACAAAGCGGTCTACCTTCTCCGCTCATCATGCGCCTACTAGACCCAGAAGCCACTGTTACGGCTGAGGAGCTGGGCAACATCGGCAGAAGCTATGGAACTCTTAAGTCTCACGAGCATGGCTAACAGGACATGGCCTAAGACCTTGTTGACTAGTTAATCACGGGTGAAGGCCATGAGATGCCGGCTGATTTCAACCACCATTTCCAACAAAACTCGCACTTGGTGCATTTAGTTGCCCATCTGGCTTTGAACACGCAGAGACCAGTCTGGGTTGGGTTGCCAAAAAGAAGAAAAACCTTTGTTCATCTCAATGAAATCGGGCATCAAATATCATCTTCCACGACACTTGCACTGTCCCCGGGAACATTAGCTAGCTGAAGCGGTCCATCAAGGAAAAACACGCCGTTTCAACAGCAGCAGGCACCGATGGAAAAACTCTTACGGCAGAATAAACAGGCGCTGAAATACCTCCCAATCAGCCCCATTCACAGCCGCCCATCAGGGACGCATTTGGCTCAGTTCCCCCAACGTCTGTTCAACCTCCACTACCCGGGAGAGGGCTCCACGAAAAGCTCCCCTGGAACACGCGTTTGCAATGATTACGACCGGCTCATACAGGGCGGGCGGTTTAATGACATCGGCGTCAAGGTTCAGGAACTCCAGGCATCGCACAGGACGCTGTACAAGATGAAGGTGGTCTTGAAGCCCATCGGAAGTGTTATACCACCCCTTTGGCAATCGTCGAGCCTCCTACAGCACTAATGGGGCTGCTGGAAATCTTCTTGGCCGGTCATCCTCTTGACCCCGTGTAAGTAAACGTAGCAGTGCATGCTGTCTGTTTATGCTATCAGACCAAGACTCCCCGACTCTGATGCCTGAGGGGTTTGAGGCTGCTTCCGAGCCGAACAGGACTGTCCCTACCGTTGCCCTAGAGTCATTCATCATCTACTTCCCTCATTGGCTCCGCTTCCGTGGGGTGTACTCTTTAACCAGGTACATTCATCCATTCCGGTTCGTGAAGCAAGTCTACAAACTTGACCAGGAACGTAGTGGGAGGTTGATCATTCCATCTGACGCACTGGACAAAGTTCGCGTCAACCCCTCGTGAGTGCCATGGTTTCGAAGTCTCCAGATATCCCCAGGGACTTCAGGCTACCTCTCCTTCCCGCCTCAATGCCTGGAACCAGCATAGTATGGCCACTGGACGTTAGCGTTGGTGAGGCACCAAGTCAACAGCTCTCTATCACTTGCCGACTTGACGACGTCATGACAATGGGGCCTCCAGCATACCACCCACGCGACGGATTAACTCAACTGGCGGCCATGCCTGGGTTCATCGCTCGCACTCACATGCGCAACTCGAGGAGGCTGCACATGTATGCTCCCTTGAAGCCTCGGGACTGCTTCTGGAACCCTTTCCGCAAAGGACTTTTGGTCTCTTTGACGGGACACGCTATGGATATCAGCCCTGTATTCCCCAGAATGAAGGGTGTGGAGGAGCTTTCGCCAATAGACAAAGCTATACAAGAGTCGAACCAATCCTGGCCGGCACATGTCCAGAACTTCCCGATGACTTCTGTCATCAGTGAGCAGGTCCAGGCCAGCGTCAGCGCCCGCCTCAACATGAGGGTTAAATTGGCACTCTCGTTGGGCAAAAAGCTGGAAGACATGGTCTGGGATAGCGACCAGCTCATATGGAAGTGGGGTGGGATGATGCACGAGGTTCTTCAGGCCATGGCCGGGGGGCTACTCCCAAACATCGGGGATGAGGATGACGGTATCCTCCACCAGGATGGTCCTGACACTGAGCCTCCGGAACCCCCGGAGGAAGTCAGTCAGGCAGAGGACGATGTAGACGAGACACCAGTCGAGACCTCAGAAGTCGACACGTTGGACCCCGAACTCGCACGTCGATACCGAGAATCCATAGCTGGCCTTGCAACTCGCGCAGTGGATTGGGAGCCACTGCTCGACATCCTTGGGGCAGAACGACCGATCCGAGCTGATGTTGCGTCCTCGGTACTGTCACTATGGGAAGACCTTGGAATTGAGGTGAACCAGGGTGTATCTGTCTTTAGACTTGACTCCAGTGCGATTGAAAAGCAGCCAAGGTTAAGTTGATGCAAAGGATTCTGTTAAGGAAGAGAACTGCCAGTAATCAGCATGAGATGACAAAGATCATAGACCCTAGGCTTCCTTTACCTAATTTTAGACTATATTACTGAGATTTTGAAGAATTTATGCTTAGTTTAGGCCTACGTTTAGGTCAAGTACACCCTTACTCACTTGATGGTATCTGCAAAGCGAGACAGACCACAGACAGCGAAAACTAGCATCTGGCAGAATGCCATGATCATGAGTCGTATACACGGGAAGAATGGTGAGCCATAAACGAACAACTCCTTTTATTTGTCGATTTCTTTATTAACGCTTACACCCTTGCCCTCTATATCCTGTCTATTTCAACGTAACAAGCTCTTCGGCGCTAGTGGGGTGAATAGCAACACAGCTATCAAAGTCGGCCTTTGTAGCGCCCATCTTGACAGCAACACCAAAGCCCTGAAGCATCTCACCGCTGCCAACTCCCATGATGTGAAGACCAACAACCTTCTCCTCAGGTCCAGTAACAACCAGCTTGTAGCTTGTAGGCCCCTTTTGTTCCGGCTCCATCATGGCGTAATACATGGCAGTGAAGCTTGTCTTGTAGACCTTGATGTTGTCCTTGCCATACTTCTCGATAGCCTGAGGCTCTGTCAGACCGATACTGCCGACTTCGGGGTGGGAGAAGACGACTGAGGGGACATTCTTGTAGTCCAGCTTGAGGGTAGAAAACTCGGGGCCACCGAACAGACGATGAGCGAGACGGCGTCCAGCAGCAATAGCAACAGGGGTCAGCTCAACCTCTCCAGTGACATCACCAAGGGCGTAGATGTTGTCAACAGCAGTGTTTTGGTACTCGTCGACAAGAATGTGTCCCTTCTCTCCAAGCTTAACTCCTGCCTCCTCCAGGCCGATACCATTGGTCTCAGGAGTGCGACCAATGGCCCAGATTAGGTTGTCAACATCGCTGACAACGCTCTCGTTGCCCTGGTCATCTTTGTATGTAATGGTAAGCTTGCCGTTGGTGTCCTTCTCAACCTTGCTAGCTTGCGAGCGCTTGTGAAGCTTGACACCCAGTCTCTCATACTCCTTGGTCACGGTCTCCTGGATCATAGGGTCGAAGTTGCGAAGGAAAGTATCGTGGCGGATAAAGAGGTGAGTCTCTGTACCCAGAGCATTGAACATGCCAGCGAACTCGACGGCAATGTAACCAGCACCAACAATGGCGACCTTCTTGGGTTGCGTCGAGATGTCAAAGAAGCCATCACTGTTGGTTCCGTACTCGGCGCCAGGGATCTCGGGAGGAATGGTGGGCTTGCCGCCGACAGCGACGAGAATCTTCTTGGCGTTGACGAGAACCTTGGAGTTGTCGTCGAGTGTAACCTCAGCTTGATTCTTGGAAACAAGGCGAGCCCATCCGTGTAGGTAATCGACCTTGTCGTTGTTAAGGTTCCGCTCGTAGATACCGTTTAGGCGTTTGATGTAGGCGTCGCGCTTGTTTTTAAAGGTTGACCAGTCGAAAGGTGCGGTCTCTTCAACGGAAAAGCCATAGGCTTTGGAGTCGTGAATGGCCTCGGCTAGGGCGGCAGCGTTGTAAGTAACCTTCTTTGGCACGCAGCTGTATAGTGCGTTAGTGGTATGATCTTGCAATAGAGTTCAAATGGCACGCACCCAACGTTTACACAAGTTCCTCCAAGTCGCTTGTTCTCGACAATGGTAGCCTTGATACCAAACTTGCTGCTGGCCATGCGCGCAGAGGCAAGGCCTCCACTGCCGCCGCCAATGACGAGGTAATCAGTCTCCTTGGTAATGGGAGCCATATTGCGCGCAGATGTAGATAGATGACGGGTAATTGAAGCTATTCGCAGCGGGGTCGTTCTCGAGGACGAAGATAAAGTTGATGAGCGTAAGGAGTGGGCGAGAGCTTGCATGAGGTTGCCTTGAGGCTTAACCTTTTATAACTGATATGAGAGGAATGTAAAAAGAATGGAGGGAGGGGAATGACGTCTTTTAAAGGGACGAAGATAGGACACAAATATGGCGAAGGGACCAGAATGAGAAGAGGTAGTGGTCGTGGCGGGGTTATTTGGATTGACGGGAGTGGATTGGACAGATTGATTTGATGTACGAGAATTGGGTTTCTAAGACGGTTACAGTGCCGAATTGTTGAGTAAGCAACCCAATTTCAATCTGAGGCTTGGTTGGTTAATATCAATGACGAGCTGTAAAAAGAGACGATTTCAAATCCACTTGCATTGAGGGCGATTTTTTGATTCCCGAACCTAGGCACAAAGCTCCGTTAGCGGGGATGATGGTGGTTCGGTGTGGAGGTCATGCCGAACTACAAGGGACCCTTTTAGAGTCCGTTAATGTTTAAATCATATGTATGCATGTGGAATCATGTTTCAAAATTCCAAATCTACTTACATACAATATGCATTGTATCATTTCATTTCTGTACAGTATCTGACATAAGACCTTAACAGGGATACAAACACTTTAGCTCGGCAATAATGATTACAGCGACTGAGGCGATATCAAACCTTAAGCATAAGATCTACACTTGAGTGCATCTGTATTTACTCAGACGTGTTTAGTCATGACTGGAGCTGTTACAACCTGGTCACATCATGATAGTCGTAGATGGTGGATATGAAAACACCATCCCATAGAATTCTTCGTGAGATGAGAGAGACCAGCAGGCTTCAACATGGTCAGGGGAGTTGTGAGTAAATATAAACAAACACGATAGCCTCAAGTTATTCCATGTCTGGTCTTTTGAAAGACATACATACTTTGAACCTCGATATGCATCTGTGACGAAGGTAAGCCTCGCATATGCATGCATGTCCGGTAGCATGGTAACACAACACACCAAGTTTTACGGATTCACAGCTTTGTTTGGAATTTTGAAGTGATTCAAGAGCCTTCTCAAAGAGATATCTCTTGGAATTTGAAGTACCTGGGTACCTAACTCATAGCACCAGCCTGAGCTTCTTCGATGGAGTTGCCAAACACCAGAACTGCCCATGGATTGGCTTTACGGATTGTGTGATCTGACACAACACAGGTTGAACTGGTGTCAAAACACCCTCCCCAATCATAAAAACTGATTTCAACAACGTATCGAAATCGTGATGGCTATGTATCTGTAATATCATCTCTTCAAGTTCATGACGTATAAAGGTGGAGCTTGAGACAGCTGGATATCGAAAGCTTCGAGGTTTGGTGGCCTCCATTTGTGGCTTAAACCCTTATGTAGCTTGTGAGACTCCCGTGCGATAGAGGGCGAGTTTCACACTTTCAGTGCGCCTCTAGCGGATAATCGCTTCTGTCAAGGTACCTAGGTTCTCTATCCCCCCTGTCATGTCCCGCCAGCCTCTGGTTGGCTTGAGAATACCCCTGTCGTCATCTCTCATTTGCTCCCTCTCGACTTGGCAGCACCGACCAACCCCCCCATAATGGTCCAGGCTGACAATCCAATCTCCATCTTGAAGCGAAGCACAATTCAACCTCCATCTTGTCTCCTCAACCGTATATTCTCCACGCCCGTTGATATCGGCTTTGTTATCGATCGCTCTATCGACTGTATAATCGATTACCGCGATCCATTACTATCGTCTATTCGAGAACCCTCAAACGTCTTCTAGCGACATCGCGACCCATCGTCCGTCTCTCCCGACCTGAGCTCTTCGTAGCTCGTATACGCGATCATGGCGGCTGATGAAGGTATTCGAAACCCACATCACAGTATTCTCCATCACACAAAACTGACCCGACAGCAGCGCCAAACCTGAACCTCTCTCCTGATGAGAAGCGCACTTATGGACAACTTTTTCGACAAGCCGATTCAGATAGTGTTGGTGTCGTTGTCGGTGAAATTGCTGTTAGGTTCTTCCACAAGACAGGCTTGGATTCCCGTATCCTAGGCGAGGTACGTCCAAGATTAACATTAAGCTTCATCGCCCTCAGCTCGAAGTTAATACTTCAAACAGATCTGGCAGATTGCCGATAAGGAGAACCGAGGTTTCCTAACACCAGCTGGCTTTGGCATCGCTCTACGACTAATTGGACACGCCCAAGCCGGCCGCGAGCCGACACCCGAAATCGCCCTCCAACAAGCTCCCCTTCCTCGATTCGATGGTATCGTGCCTCAAGCTACTGGTGCCGGTGGCATTCCGCCACCTCCGCCTGTCCCCGTCAGCTCGCCGCCTCCCCCAGCTGCCCTCCAAGCTCAGAGCACCGGTGGACCGATCCGTATCCCACCCCTGACTCCTGAAAAGGTCGCACAATATACTGGCCTGTTTGAACGGCAGCCTCTCCAGGGTGGTCAGCTTCCTGGTGATCAGGCTAAATCTATCTTCGAGAAGTCTGGTCTGCCCAACGAGGCACTGGGGAGAATATGGCAACTTGCCGACACTGAGCAGCGTGGTGCTCTCGTTTTAACCGAATTTATCATTGCCATGCACTTGCTTACTTCCATGAAAACTGGAGCTCTACGATCTCTCCCTAATGTTCTCCCAGCCGGTCTTTATGAGGCTGCTTCGCGTCGTGGTCCTGCCTCACGCCAACCTTCGACTGGTCCTGGCGTCTCAGCTATTCCACGACAGCTAAGCGGAACAGCCCAAGTCCGCACAAACAGTCCTCTTGGCCGCCCTCCTATGTCTCCGCAACAGAGCGGTGCTAGCGATTGGGCTGTAACACCTGCCGACAAGGCTCGATTCGATCAGATTTATGCCGACCTTGACAAAGGCAACAAGGGTTATATCACAGGAGAGGAGGCGGTCACTTTCTTCAGCCAGTCTAATCTTCCCGAAGACTCCTTGGCCCAGATTTGGGACCTTGCAGACACCAAGTCACAAGGCCAGCTCTCACGAGATGAGTTTGCAGTTGCTATGTACCTTATAAGGCAGCAGAGGAGCGGCCGCTCAGTTCCTCTCCCTACCACCCTACCAGCCAACTTGGTCCCTCCAAGCATGCGCAGCCAGGTTCGGCCACAGACTGCGACATCTGCCTTCGACCCCCCTCCTGCGCCTGTGGTACAAGCCCCTCCTCCTGCTCCTAAGTCCGCTCTCGATGACTTGTTCGGTCTTGAATCTGGTACCTCAAGCCCTGCGCCTCCACCCCCTGCTCAAGCTCCCATGTCAACAGGAGGCTCCCATGCCAACGATCCTTTTGCTGGTGGCTCTGCCCTCACCCCCACTTCTCCTGTCAAAGCTTCCCTTACGGGAACTGGTGGCTCAAGCTTTAAGCCATTTGTGCCATCATCTTCCTTCGGCAGGGGCTTGACACAGCAGCCTACTGGTGGCTCATCCGGTTCGGGGCAGAAGCTTTCAGCACCATCTGCGTCCGAGGACTTATTGTCTGACAACGATGATGGTGGCAAGAACATCTCTGGAGAAACCACTGAGCTTGCGAATCTTTCCAACCAAATATCCTCCCTGTCCAAGCAAACCCAGGACGTTCAGGCCAAGAGAACGACCACTCAGAACGAACTCAACCAAGCCACATCTCAAAAGCAGAACTTTGAGCAGCGGCTCGCTCAGTTGCGCACCCTTTACGAGAAGGAGGCGCAGGACACCCGTGCCCTCGAGGAGCAACTTAGCAGTGCCCGAAAAGAGACCGCCAAACTTCAGTCCGAATGCATGACGCTTGAGGGCACTTATCGGGATACTCAGACCCAGCACCAACAAGTCCTCGCAGCTCTCCAGGCGGATCAGCAAGAGAACACCAACCTGAGGGAAAGAATCCGGGTAGTAAACGGAGAGATCGCGCAGCTCAAGCCTCAAATTGAGAAGCTCAAGTCCGAAGCTCGTCAACAAAAGGGACTGGTCGCCATCAACAAGAAACAGCTGTCTACTACAGAGGGTGAGCGGGACAAACTCAAGTCAGAGGCAGAGGATCTCAACAAGAGTATCGACGATCTTCGACAGGCCAACACTGGCTCACCAGCATCCGCTTCGGCCCAGATTGCAAGTCCAGCTGCTTCGACCTCCAGCGCTAATAACCCCTTCTTCCGCCGGACTGCAAGCACTGATATCATGGGTGCATTTGCTTCTCCTCCTCCCACTAAGAATGTCTCTGACAAGTCTTTCGATGACCTCTTTGGTCCTGCATTCCCACCTAGCGCTTCAGCTACTCCTCCACCGCCTGTCCACACCTCCTTCAAGCCTCAGCACACAGGTGCCTCAACTGCCAGTGCCGGCTCGTACAGCACCCCTCCTGCTGCCAGCTCTCCTATCATGAGCCGTCAGGCAACCCTTGCTGCTGAGCCTCCTGCTCCCCCAGAGTCAAGGCAGATCAGCTCCAGTTTCCTGCCCTTCCCTGATCACACTGAATCGCTCTCATCTTCTCGCCAAGTCTCACCTCCCGCTTCGCGTGCCGACGACCCTCTTCATGGCTCAGCCACCCCTGTTCCTGGTGATATGAAGTCATTGGATGGCGCTGCTGGCGCTGCCGGCGTTCCTGGTGCCTTCCCTGGTGAAGGCCTCGACAAGTCTGAAGGCAAGGATGCAACATCTGCCCCTAACGATGCCCCTCGTGACGCTACTAAGGAGGACGCGCCAAAGTCTGCCGAGTCTGCAGATCCATTTGGCGGCCATGATGAGGCCAAGGCTAAGGCCGACTTTGAGAATGCATTTGCTGCCTTTACTACTGCCAAGAGCCAGAGCAAGCCTTCTCCCGAGGCCAACAAGTCATCCGTTTTTGATTCGGAGTTCCCTCCCATTTCTGAACTTGAGCGTGATGACGATGAGGAGTCTGACTCGAGCAGTGACAACGGAGGCTTTGACGATAACTTCACCCCGGCTTCACCCCCTGCCAAATCGTCTGGAGAGGCGGCAGCTGCAGGGGAATCGCCCGAGGTTACTCACGCAGCCCCTGTCAGTACTTCACCACAGCCAGCTCAGGGAGCCAACTCTCCCCAAGAACCCAAGGCCCCTAGGTAAGTAATTATCAATCAAAAGCTCGGAACCAAAAGCTAACGAAACCCAGCACCGAGCAACCTTCATCGCCTGCAACTGTGACCGAAACCACTGCTCAGAAGTCATCTGTTGATGATATCTTCGGTGCGGCTGCCACTGGAGCCGCCCCTGCTTCACAACAACCAGCCCCATCCAACCCCCCTCAGGCCAAGACTGGGTTTGAGGACTTGGACAGCGACTTTGAAGGTCTAGAGGATGCCAAGGAGGGATCTGCTGACGAGGACTTCGCCAACATTTCTCGATCCGGACTCGACGACTTCAACCCCGTCTTCGATAGCAGCCCACCTGGAAGCCAGACCAAGACGGAGTCTACCGCTTTCGGCAACGAGAGCTTTGACTTCATCTCTGCCAGTTCGACTGGCCCTACTCAGCCTGCTGCCGGGGCCAACCAGCAAAAGGCCCCCGAGGCTCATGACTGGGATGCCATCTTCTCTGGCCTCGACTCTCCCAGCGCAACTGCTACGCAGCCTGCTACCGCCGACAAGCCAGCTGCCGGCGAGGCCCACCCTGGTCAGCAGGCTCTAAATCGCACTTTGTCGACTGAATCCGAGCACGATGACCCGATTCTCAAGAGCCTGACAAGTATGGGCTATAAGCGGCCTGAGGCTCTTGATGCTCTCGAAAAATATGATTACGATCTTGACAAGGTGAGTCTTGATGATATTGCGTAGCTAAACGAACATTTCTGACGCAAACTGCAGGCTGCGAACTTCCTGGCTAGCCGCTCATAATAAACACAAGCATAGAGTTGTTTCCCATATTGCCACATGGAGGAAGGGCTTAATGCACACTGCATACTCATTTCCTTACTACTGTTCTTATCTGCATCATGATTCCTTTTGTTGAATAGCTTTTTGGCAGCGAAATTTTCCTTATGCGTCTTTCCCCCGTTGGAGATGACTTGCTCTCTTCTCATCTGTCCCCACATTGAAGTATCATGAATATTGCTTGTTTGCTTAAGCCTGTATTGAATTCGTGTTGTTTGTCCGCATGCTTCAAGATCGCAGCTGTAGAGGTGCAGAGTTTCGTGTCGCCGATTTAATGATACAGATAGAGCAGACACAAATAAGTTACAATAATGAGAGTATTCAATCAAGTGTAAAATATCATTTTCGCTAGCTGGGCATGAAATGATGCCTATCAATCATAATACATAATCTCCTATAATTCCCTTCTATCTTTTCTCATGTCAACACAGAATCATGACTTGTCTTCAGTCACTTGACTCTACTCATGATAGTCTCTGCTCCGCGGCCACTATCGACATTTGCAGCCTCCTTCTTAACCGCTGTCAACATAGACCTCTCAAAGTCATCTCTTGACCTCAACACAGCCTCAACCCACTGAACACTTAGATCCCAATAAGCCATCTTGAAAGTGACATAAGCGTCCACGATGGCATCGCGGTCGGATGTCAATAGACGCAGGAAGTGCTCCGTGACACGCCATGTCTCCTTGATAGAGGCGCCGATGTCGGGCGATGGAAGGGTGCTGAAGCACTCAAAGGCTGTCGAGATATCGTTGAACAATTTGTCCTGAAAGGGGTCAGTGCGGCGGAATTTTGCACCCTTGTTGCGTACAGCAGACAGGTAGCGAACCAGTAACTCCTCAGCAAAGATCTCAACGAAAATGTCGACGAGGGAGTGGTGCAGTACCTGACGGTAGTCGTTGATGTACTCCTCAAACGTTACCACCATCTGCTTCATAGCCGTACTTGTGTACCATCGAGGTGTAAAGAAGTCAGGCATAACGGTACCAAAGTCGACAGAGAAGATAAGTTGGGCAAAGCGGTTAATGCACCATGTGCTGAAATCAACGTAACCGTCGCGGAGCATATTGACCTGGGTCTCGATACGTTCAAGGTAAGCGGGCGTAACGTGCTGCTCGACGAGACGACGGAAGCTTGAGAGGTACGCGAGGCGGTTCTCATCCTCATTGTCGTCGATACAGGCGATCTGGTCGTTGGCTGTAGCCACGAACCAATCCTGAAGAGCCTGGAAACCCTCGAGCTCAGGAATCTTACCATCTTCGTAGGGGATAGCCTCGTCTTCAAGCATGGCCTGCCACGATTGTTGACGAGTGCGTAGACGAGCAAACATTGCATCGATAACACCCTCGACGACATCCGCGCGCTGAGAATTAGCAGCAGTGTCTACTTGCTCGCGCAGCATTCGCCATAGAGCAACAAAGTTCTTGGTTCGGAAATAGCCATACTCATCCTGATCCAAGTTTGAGCCCTCGGTATTGCGCTCTGCGAGGTCGCGCTTCTCTTGTGCAAAGATACGGTCGATCCATTCGTCGAGAAACTTGATAATGAGCTCACGAAAGTCACGAACAAGTTCTGCCTCGCGGTTGTCGATGACATGAGGTATCAGCTCTTCTTGCTTCAGACCGATCTTTGCCATCTTCCTGTAGTACTTTTCTGGGAAGCCAACAATTTCCAGAGTATGTGCTGAGGACGCTTCGTTACCGTCAACCATGCCAACCAGGAAATCGTGCATCAACTGGTGATATACGCCAGCGTACGTCTTGACGATGTTCCACTTCTTGGGCATGAGATGTGACATTCCGACCTTGACGACATTCAGATCGTTGAAATACCACTTCATGATCTTGTCCAACTTGCTCGGATCCTCGAGAAATTCTTCTTTCGCTCCTTCGAATTGCTGCTCTGCGCTGAGTCGAATAGCTTGTATGAATTTCTCTTTGTATCCGCGCACTTTCTTGGCACCATCTGTAATACTCTGAAATCGGGTAGCCATCTCCTTGTGATCCTTGAGAGCTTCCTGTAGTGCCAGTACACGCTGGTCGCTGGTCTCCTCAGCCTCCATCACGACGGCGAACCTCACCACCAGTCCATTATTATCCTGAACAACAAGATTAATGAGATTCAATGCAATGATACCAACATGCTCGTCGAACCAATCAATCGTGTCGTCCAGCCTTGAAAAGTAATCCACCAACGTGGCTTCGAGACTGTCATCATCTGCACGCTGTATCTGTTCCATGGCATCGTCGCGGATATTTCTCAGCTGAGTGAGTTCGTAGTGACACGGTAGTAGGTTGGGCATGTTGTCGCTGTCCTCATCGTCCTCCCGTAGCATGCCTTCCACACGCGATATGCGCTCGTTGAACGTCTCGAGATTGCGACGCATGGTCTCAACGGCGCCAAAGTTGCGGTGTGCTTGTGACACGAGATTGATGCTTGCAAAGTCCTTTATCATATTCTGTGACTCGGAACACAGCTTGTCAATCTTGATCATCTCCTCCTTAATCATCTGGACCGTCTTCTGGCCGTCGCTCAGGCCCGTCATGCCCGATTGTGTCGTCTCGAGCTGCTCGCGCAGACCGCTTCGGAGCTGGCCATCTACGGCCCCCTTCTTGCGTGAGAATTCTAACTTCAGCGCAGGTATTTTGTCTAGATCGTCGGGATGTCGCAGCAGCTCTGAGAGCTTGGGGGCAGGTGTATCATCCATTGTAGCGGCGGGTACAGCGAGCGTCCAATCAGACCATGGTGCAGGGAGTCGTGTCTTCTATAATGCGAGAAACTCTTGGACTGTTGGACGATGGCGAATTATTGAAGCGAGTGTAGTTGTTTGTTGTGGGATATCAATGTAAATGCCAATGTCGCGGGGAGCTAGCTACCTTACTCACTGTCCCTTACCGGACCGGTTCCATCATGTGGCTGACACCAAAGCACAGCCACTTTCTCGACGAAGCTCAACACCAAAAGACATTACCTATCATGATCTCACTATAATTCCTATATAGTGATGGAAAGTTCATATTTACCAATTATTTATAGCTTTCTATTAATATTTTAAGCTTTCTGGGGTATCATTATAGCTATATCTTAAGAAGTTTCACCCCCTTACTCAATCCGATTCGCTGTCACTCCCAGAGCTACTCGTATCATCGTCGTCGTCGTCATCCTCCTCCTCAAAGCTTTGCTCTGCAATCACATCGCCTGCTTCAAGAGTAACTCCCCTGACACCAGCACTAATACCATCATCCGATTGGTCTCCCTCATTGTCACTCCTCACCTCGCCTTCTTCTATATCTTTCCCTCTGTTTCTTCTCTTGCTGGGCTTTCCAGGACCCTTTTTCCCAGGAGGATTCTTTCTCTTGTTGCTCTCTTGGGGGACTATATCCTTAGCACCGAGCGTAAAGCTTTCAGGAAGAGTCTGGTCTTGGTTGAGCACCCATATAGTTGGAAACTCAAGCACCCGAGTATCCTTAAGTATCTCTCGCAAGCAGTCTTCAGGGTTGAGTTTCGTGACAACAGATGGCTTGTCTGAAGGTGTACGGAACTTTGCAAGGAAGAACTGGAACTGGCGCTTCTGACTTTGCAGCTTCTCGGATGGCCACATGCCTGGTTCGGTGTCATGATGACTCGTCCAAGCGCCGGTAAACGGGTCCTGAAGCACAAATGAACCAGAAGACCACGTTGAGTTTGCCAAGTCCTGCACCTGGCCATCTAAGCCTGTTCGTGGGATCTTCTTGGTCTGTTGTCCTTTCACCCTTTGTTGTTCCTCCAGCGTAGTATGGTATGCTTCGTAAAGTGGCACATCATCCATAACCTTGGACAATATCCGTACTTTATTTGGCTCTGCATTTGAGATATCTTCGAGGGCCATCCACTCAACTTGCCAATTGATTCGATTCGTTCGTCGATTGAGTGTTGTATGGTTCTCCTTCTGCCTCGCCATTCCCATCGGCGCACACATGATTGTGATATTCAGTTTCTTTAGCCGCGCTGCAAGAAATCGTTCAAAGGTTCGACCTTTAGCCTCGCGCAATACCCTTGTAACTAGAACTTTGCGCTTGCGCCCATCTCTTCCAGGTTTCCACTTAACCTCCTGTACTGTCAACGGGCGCAGTTCCTCCTCTTGCACAATACCACGCTCCTCGACGAGAAGTTTCTCGGCGCGTTCGACAGAGACTTCGATTCCATGTAGGAAGTTATAATCGTGGTCAACACCAGCAGGTGTGCGAAGTTTCGATGGAGCGACGTAGGCCGTAGCGTCGCGTTCGCCAGTGCATTCAGACCAGGCCTTGTGTTTCTTGATGCACGCAAGGGAACAGGTTCGGGCACCGCATCGTGGGCATTTATATTTAGGTGTTGATATATGACAGATTCCACATAGTGATGTGAGCAGGGGATCAGCCATCGTGCTTTGCGACAAGTAAAAGAGTTGCTTGAAGGTGTTGTTGAAGAATGCAGAATACGCTAACGCTCTCTAACGCTGCTAATGGAAACTTTTTTTATGGGTCGTTTCACTTATCTTATCAAGTGGCAACATGGGTAGAATTAACTGATAGGTCTCCCTCTAGATACTAACAAGGAGCAGATAGACTGTTTGAAGAACCCTAGTACAATGTCATTGATATCTATCGAACAAAGCTTGAAGCACTTAGTCACACCAGTCAGAGGAATTACAAAATAACTTTAAATGTGTTTCATTCTTATGCTGTCCTTCAGAAAAGGCAAAGGAGCAACGAAGATTATACAAACACCGCTTCGTAGAAGAATATTCTAACATAATGAGATGGCCGTCAGGCTTAACGTAGGTATATGAGCTTAACTGCTCATCGTATGAGGCAGAAATAGTAGTGACAAAAAAGATGAAGAGAGACATCAAACGCCGAACCCGCAGGTTTTGATCCAAGCCATCCGCCAAAATACAAGACAATTAGAAGAAATAGCAACAAGTGAGAAGGTCACAAAAAGTAATGCTCATGCTCAGACGTTAAGTAAAACACTCAGCGGTTGGCACCAAGGGCGCTGATCCTGGCGCCTGATGGCCTGTGCATCAGGGACTGTTGGTGCTGGAGCTGATGCTTAGAAACGACGCTTGTCTCGTGTGTGACCCCTCCGTTGTCGCTTCGATTCTCCTCGAAGTCCTCTTCGTCATCCTCAACAATCTTGGTGGGGATTTCGTCTCTAAGGTTATACTGTTGGGACGCTCGCTCCGGAGTCGTAGCCGTAGAGGCAAAGGACATGGCTGTGCTGCTCCTGTTGGGGATGAGATCCGGGGTGGGAGGGATACTGGACGCCCTCCCTGAGCGCGGCGCCAGGAGAGACTCGTCTCCTGTTTCGGACGTGGCGGCGGAGTGGCCGTCATCGCTCTGGGTGGTAGAGAGGCTAGAATTCCTTCTACTACTACTCCCTAGTTCTGCATCATGTGCGAGCTGGAGACCCTCAACAGCAGCTTGGCATTGCTCAGCAATGTTTCGCACAATGTGAGCAATGGCATCAGTCTTGTCCTTGAGGTGACGGTCGGCCACGTCAGTGAAGCTTGATGATGAGTATCGCTTGTTTCGGGGGTTGGGGCTGGGGGTGAGGCGGCCGGGTTCACCAGCTTGCTGGGTCTCCTCATCAGCCTCCTCATAGCCCTCCTCAATCTCATGGGTAAGGTCATCAGGTTTAGTGAGGGACTGAATAAGATGCTCCATGTGGTGGCTCTGGCCACCAATGAGACTGCGGAGGTGAAGAACAACCCTACGAGCCTCATCACGCTGTCGCATGATGGTCATGTTGGTGTGCTGAAGCTGAGACAGCTCCTTCTTGTTCCTCTTACGCTCGCGCTCAAGCTCCTCAGCAATCTCTTGCTGGAGGACCAGAGCCTCGAGAGCGTCGTCACGCTGCTTCTCAGTACCGGTGAGGCGGACAGACAGGCGAGCATTGTCATCCTTCTGCTGGTCAATAAGACTGGCAAGACGACGGTTCTCCCTCTTGTGTGTGTCGATCTTGACCTTGAGGTCTTGGGTCTCCTTGGTAAGAGTCTCAGCAAAGACCTGGAACTTGAGGAACTGCTGCTTCCAGCTCTCGAGCTCCTCGACCAGGTAGTTGTTTCTCTTGGTAACCTTGTTGAGCTCAGTATCCATGCGACCCTTGAGGTTAATGAAGTCCTGCCATGCCTCGAGGGCATCGCGAGAGTATTGGTTCCTCTCGCGCACAATCTCATTGAGGTGGCGCATAGAAACCTTGGTCATGAGAGGCTTCTTGACGGTTCCACCAAATACTGCCTTGATACCAGTGTTGCGTCCAAGCTTCTCGCAAACATGATCCATAACAGCCATGACGGCATCCTGGTTCCACCATTCGGGATCTTGAATAGACTCAACCTCTCCGCGCATCACAATGATTTGACCCGCAGGGACGAGTTTGCCACCGCCATAAGCGGATCGGAGATGCTGAGGAACTCCGGAAGGAGTGACGTCGCCATTGAGAGCCTGTGTAAGTCGTGTAACGAACTTGTTGCGTTGTCCGGGTGAAAGAGCAGTGGGAGGGCTAGAGGTGAGAACAAAGTTGCGATCAAGATCAACAACCAGCGCATCGGTGGGAGCAGTGAATAGAGAACGGCACTCCACGGTGATACCCAGAATGTAGGGGCCAGGCTCCTGGACCAGCTCCTTAGCGTGGCGCGCATGCACAACTGGAACATAGAGGCCACTCCACTCATAAACTCGAACGCAGTATCGCACCGTCTCAGCAGCCATGGTGAGCATGGCAGGGTAGTGGCTGACAAAAATGATTCGACGTGTGGGGGAGATGGCGGCTTCAATCACGCCAACAATGTTGGGGATCGAGAGACAGTTGAACAGAGGCCACATAGCGAAGTTCTGGAATCCGGTGGGTGAAGAAGGGAACTGGTAGCAAAGGGCGTAGTCCTTCATGTCGATGCGAACAAGATCGTTGAGGCGAGGAGCAGGGAAGCTGAGGATTCGGGAAACCTCCTCGGCGTGGAACAGGTTGGTAGCCTTGTTCCAGTGAATCCACATACCTCTGAGATAATCTCCCAAAAGATTGTACAGGGGGTATCGCGAAAGGAACGACAAGCAGTAAGGAATCCAGTAGGTCTCATCAGGGTTGTCGTAGTAGTCGCTCTCAGTCCTCTTGCGCAGGTCGCGAATTGTCTCGGCCCTCTTCTCATCGGCTCGCGACCAAACGCGCAGGCAAATACCGTACAGGGTGTGAGAAGAATCTTGCTGAAGAACAAAAGCATGGTGAACACAGTGAGGCTGGCTTCGACCTGTGCAAATCTCGACATCGTGAGGGAAACAAGCCTGCAGGATAGTTGCCACTGGTCAGCTAAATGAATCACAATATTTCAATGGGTAGAAAAGATACGCACCCTCATAGCAGAGTGAAGCGCACGCGCAATCTCGTTGTCCTGTTCGAGACGTGGGCTGCTGCCTAGAATCTCAGGAAGCCAGAACTGTCCGACAGCCCCCTTCATGTGGCCAATCTTGCCTTGAGCCGGGGCTGGAGCCTTGACCCATTGAGAAGGCTCGCGGCCAACACCGCAGACCATGTAGGCATGAGTCAAGGTCTTAGGAGTGCGCTGTTGGGACTTCATGTTGAGGGTTGACGGGATGGGTTGTGTGATGCGCGAGTGAAGCGAAGAAGTTCGGCTAGGAATCAGGAGGTTTTGATCAGCGCCCTGATCGCGGGTGCTGGGCCTGCCATCACGGTCGCTAGTCCGAGGACGGGTAAAGGAGGGATGGGTATTCAAAGAAGGAGGCATTGTTGGCGGTTGAGGCCGAGAATCGGTCTCTTGTTGCCTTCGTAAATCCGGGTATCAATTAATTGTCGTCGAGTCGACTTTGAGAATAGCTGTTTGTATTCTCAATTATGTTGTTTTCTTCTTGTCGAGTTACTGGACTAGCAAGCAGGCCTGGTCAGTTCTCGATCTTCGCGTGCCTGATCTACTTGAGGCACCGCTCCGCACTCAAGATTTCATTCAAGGCTCGAGTCAACCGGGCTTTGAATAGAAAAGCAAGGAAGAAAAAAAGAGAGAGAAAGATTGAAACTTGAAATGAGGGGGATGGAGAAGGGAAAAGTGAAGGGAGAAGAAGCGAGAAAAGCATTGACTGAGTGTCAGTCGGGGGGGTGAGTGGAGAACTATCTAGTTACAGGTAACGCCTGGAGCCAAGAGGAGAGAAAACGTAGAAGCGAGACAAGACAGCCCAGCTGCTGAGGGGATGAATGTACCTATACGTACCGTTTTCAGTTGAGAAATGGGAGCTCCCGTCCGTTGAATGGAGTGGAAGTGGAGGAATAGCAACGGCAGAAATGAACCAGAAGCACCCAACGAACAGGGCTTCAGAGGGCGAAATTGTGAGACAGATGGCGCACACAACGAGTTGGGACCCCCTGTCCGTCACTTCCTGGGTTTGGACAGGTACTAGACCATACTCGATACCTAGGTAGTTGGGTACTAAGCTGTGGGTGATAAATCAAGGAGGTAACTGAAAGCAAGTGAGTAGCATTTATGCGCATCCTCATGCAGTACAGATAATATGATTGTGTGCAGCCAACGTTTTTGTATAAGTTAAGTACCTGTAAAAATAGACTGGCGCTGTCTCTCAATCACAGTATCACAATGAAACCCCTTGCATTCAATAAAACTCTTACACATAAGCCGCAACAAATAGACCACCTGCACCTGAAGGCCAAGGCTCAGCCTGCCTAATCCATAGAAGCTTGCAAGCAAGCTCGCTCGCGGCGACCTCACTTCAGGCCCAGGGATGCATGTACCGGTACATTATGTGCCGTACCTACATTAGGGGCAAGATGAGTCCAATCCTATAAGCCATTGAGGGGCCGGGGTGCTGGGGCCGTCAGGGGCACACAACACACCTTCTGCAAGGGCTATAAGTCCCTAGGTTCCGGGTACATGGCGGAGGCAACGGCGGCTTTCTGATAGCGCTCAAGGCGACGCAACGTTATGACCCGTCGACCTCATAATAATAATAGTAGTTCGGACGTTGTGATATTCATTTGGTTATTAGAGTTACGAACTCATGCGACCTTCTTTGCTTTGTTCTTTTTAAGGCAGGGAGAAGTTCCATGACATGTCATAATCAACGTCTCTCACTCACTCTCAAGTCTCAACATCAAACGCTAACGTGAAAAGTTGTGAGCTTCAAGCAGAACTCCTTTTCTCAAATTGAATGAGCCACCTAGGGAAATTCAAAGCACAATAAACAGGCATTGCCTTGTTCAGTAAATAATGGATACTTGATCTCACCAAACCCATAGCACTTAAGTACCAGTCTCCAATACTGTCCATACATCTCTAGGGATGCACAATGGTATTGCGCCGTTGTTGACGTCGTATGGCTCCATTGTCCCAGGAACTTGAACAATGCTGTTTCATTATGTCAATCTTGATTGACAATGGTTGACTTGATATCTTCTTCATTCTCGAGTATCATATTACCGACAAGCACAGACTGCCGCTACCTAGGCTACAGTTAGTTGCTTGTCATGCAGTTTCTCCAGCGACTATAAAAGAAACAGGCGAATGTCATTGTTTCTTCAGAAACCTCATTCCTGTGCGAAGTAACCTAGACATCACCATCATCTATCATTGCCCTACAATAGCATCTGTTTCTTCCATAGCGTGACCACTACACCAGGGATCATCAACTCCACTTCGCTGAACCCTTGTTCAAAGATAACACAGCCAATCGCGTAAAGGGGACGTGAGCTCTAGACCCCAGTATGGGAAATTATCTTTACTGATGAATTTGTTTTTGATCATTTTGACGTTTTGATGGTCAGTCTTGCGATACGATAGCATCTCCTTTGTCTGTGCAGTGCAGGATCAAAAAGTAAAACGCCTTCTAGATAAAACACATCGGTCAAGTGACCTGTCAGTCAAAGTCAAACAAGATGAGAAGGTCTAAGCCTCTAATGAAAGAGGCAGGGAGGACTTGGTGTACCCAGAGAGCACTAATTATGGAAATGAATGAGAAACCAACAGCACAGCTCCGGCATGTCTTGTATCACAAAACACACGATGCTATCACTCTGCATGTTCGGGTACTAACATTGTTTCTTTCCAAAGAATACTGTACGAACACCCTCCGATCCTTATGCTCGTAGTATGACCCTATGTCCAAACTTTGTCCGAAGCTTGACCTTCTCTGTCCAAGATCAAATGCCCTTCTTAATAGGCTCAACGGACGATGTGACCAGGCGCGGAAACGATCGACAGGGGTCCCCTGGGTAAAGAAACGAAACAGGAAGGCTATGCGGTCTTTGGCAGCGTCTGGTAAGCTGCTTAGGGAAATCAAAGATTAATAGTTGGAGCCATTAAGAAACTATAACTTGGAGTGTGGTGTTGTTTTCAGCTTTGCCTAGGTACGCCAAGTTTTCTGTACCGATAACATGCATTCGCATTTATCTGTTCCCTGCTCCTCGCTCCTCGCTTCTGTACGGTTTGCCTGACAATGCATGCACTCTAGAATCCATCGGGGGGCCGATGACTCCACCACTTTAGATTCGCCTGGCTGTGTCTAGGCAAGATCGGCATTGTCGAATAAAAACAACAACAATCACGGACAAGACAAGCCATTGTAATCTGCTTTCAAAACTTTAACGTTGAACAGTTGATGAAGCCGCTCAACGCTACAGATGTGTTTCAAATAAACAACATACCATCCATCACCAGGGTCCTCGGATGATGGGGGAGCAGCGATCAACATGGTGGTGGCAGATCAATCAATCCACGAGTTGTTTCTTGAGATATAAATGGTCCTTGATTTTGGAGGTACATAATTAACCTCGACAATACGTAAGGCCAAGGGCCCAAGGGTTTATAATAATGACTGGCTTATCTATACTCCGTAAGTATCCATGCATACATACATACATACATACATACATACATACATACATCCATAGCTCTGTCTAATACCACGCCACCCACCAGTTCGTGGCGAGAGACGTTGGAGGTCTAAACAAAGCACAACATCCTGGTCAGTTTTACCTCCTGGGCTCGTACCTAATCCCTGTTGCGGACTCCCAGCTGAAGAACTGAATAATAATAGCTGAATTATACATAACATGGAGTGTATACGTTGCATTCAGCTACCTATGTACCACTATCTGTTTTATCCTGTTCTGCTATCAACAAACGGTGAAAAGATCTCCGTAATAATTCCTCTTCCCAAGCATTTAGAACCCTTGACCAAGCAACTTATGGAGTTATTGTAATGTCACCAGTGGAGGTTCTGTATGGAGTATCCGTGACTAGGGTAAATAACAGACAAATTCTCCCAGACTACCGGGCTTTTTATCCACTCTCCTTGGAGTTTTATCTCCCCATCCCCATGCTCATGACGCTACATGGCCGCCACACGTTTCAAGTCCTAGATGGTGTCCGCCCCTGCATCAACGGCCTTTGCACCAAACAACGCTTTGTCATTTCGAACCTGTTAAGTCATGTATTCCGTAGCATCCGCATTCTCACCTTCATTCGCTCACGATAATCATGCATGTTGATCTTGATCTCCTCTCCGGCTGACGATATCCTCGTTTCACCATATGCGCCTCAAGTAAAGACTTGGATGCCACATTCAATCTGTCGATGAGACATGTCATCGCTCATCTCGTATGCTTTTCAGAGAAAACCCTCTCATCAATTCATAGCAATAGATGCATACGAAGTCTTTACCTACAGTACTACTCCAAAAGTTCCGACACGTCAGAAATTACCCTAACCACCTCAATCCACCTTATTAACTTTACTTATACATTAAACAGGATTAAATTATTTAATTAAGATATTTTATATATTTATC
>JAALXK010000361.1:0-37723 GCA_012977745.1 Fusarium anguioides | reverse complement strand
ATCGTACATCAAACTCGTACCGTCCCGCCCTATTCGCGACATCCCACCCTTCTTCTCAACAACCGTCAAAGCGAGCATTCCTTCCTAAAGATGCTCAACTCCTGGTTCAAGAGGCGTAACAGGTACCACTCTACCCCGAAGATTCCTCTTCATTCTCGCGGAACGGCAAAGAAAGTCTATCCTAGACTCCCCTCGCAACCAGGGGTATTCTTCACCTGTGCCGGTAAATCTATAAACAACCTTCTGTGGACCAGACCACGACTTCGTAGCGACAAAAGTCTCAGAATCTTTTGTCTGTGTGAGATATTTTGTCTCGTAGTGCCGACCAACAAAGAGCCAGTTTAGCAACTTGGGATAAACCTTCGCTGCCTCCACAACCGATCTCGCGATAGCCTCACCTCGTCTACCGGTGCCAAGGTATGAGAGTCTAGCACCATGATGAACGAGGACCTTGAAGCAGTTGGAGGCTCCCATGCTGCCAGCAAACATCAGCTTTGACCCTCTGTCCGACAGTTCGCCCTCAACATCCAAGCCGGCATCAAGTAACAACTCTAAAACCTCCGAGTTGTCAGCGATAATAGCCAGAGATGCTGGACTGACATCACCGAAAGGCTCGAAGTTCACAATGCGAGAACGGTACTCATGTGGGATTCGCTTTAGGATCTTTTTGAGCGCGGCAGCCGAGTAAATTCCCTCGGTGGGTGAGCAAGTTCCACCAAGGAGAAGTGTAATAAGGAAGTAGGGTTCTTGTTCCATAAGCCTGTAAAAGTCGAAGTTCCCGTTCAGTGCGTATGATCTGCCCTCAGAACTCCATTGGATCGCAGCTGTGATCGTGCACATATTGCCTGGGATAAAGCTATAAGGATCTAAGCCAAGCGTAATGAACTCGTGTAAGACTCCTACGTCGTTTTCGAGTTCTTCGAGAGAAATGCCCGTCACAAGGCTGGCGCCATATCCAAGCAAGGAGTGGGTCATCCCCAAGTTCCTGCGAGAGATGGATTCGGATAGAGGAGATAAGCCTTGGTAGTCCAGAATATTCGGATCGGCACCCGCTTCCAACAGTGTGATGACCATCTGTTGGAGACCAGGGCGCGCAGCCAAGAGTAGGGGTGTGTTGCCTTCTCCGTCTTGCGCGTTGATATTAATACCACTGTCGATGAGGAGTTGGGCAACTCGACAGTATACTATACTGTTTATCTCCTTCAAGGAGCAATGTATTAAAGCATGCAGAATGGTAGTTTGGACGCCATCAGCCTCGCCTGTGCCAGATTGGCCCCGCGGGTTTAGAGCAAAACGCAAAACTCGCTTTGCGATACTCTCGTCTTCAGAAAACTCAAACCCAGCGGTAAGCCCAAATCTCCTCATCGCAGTCCTGTCGTTATTAGCAGAATCCTATCATAGTTTGAATGGGCACTTACCAGTATGCCTCAGCATTCTCCGTCAGGTGGTTGATGAATATCTGGAGGACCTGGCTCTCGTGCTCCATACCCGAGTCCCTAATATATTTGGTATGGTCAAAGAGAGCCTGGATTGGGGAGATTGGAAGATGAAACCACATTTTCCCGTCTTTTAGATAGGCATCTAAGCACTTTCTAAAGAAGGAATATGCCTTTCCTGACGGGATAAAAATGTCATGCGCCATGAGTGACTGAATTTCAAGGCATGCGTTGAAAAGTGCATTATAACCATTGGGCCAGTGCTCCTCACAGCCAGTCTCGAAACCGCCGAATCCCAAGTCCAAAAGTTCCACCATTGGGCGTATCTTCTGGTTGGCTGCTGTGTAACTGAGAAGAGTACATCCTCCACAAGGCAAGATTGCAGACTCTAGGTCCCTTTTCGAGGTGTGGTCGAGGAAAGATCTGAACAGGGCATCACGGTTCAGTTGATACCGTTCTATAGCATCTGCGATCATTGCACCCAATTTTCTTGGTTCCGAGTCCATGTGTCCGGGGCTCTCATCGTCAAAACACTCGTCCATCTTTTCACTATTGAAAGAGTTCTTTGAAACAGGCTCAAGCAGTGATATGCCAAGGTCCTCGCCACCGTCGGGATCCAACAAATTCTCTTTCATATACTCGATCAAGTCTCGGTCTCCGCCAATAAGGGCAAGGAAAAGTGGCGTTTTGCCTGATAAATCCTGACTCTTGAAGTTCGCCCCGTGTCGGTTCAAGATCTTGACACAGTCCAGGGATCCAGCTTTTGCGGCTAGATGGGCTGGCGCTCTGCCAAGTTTTGGGCTGGGAGTGTTTATATGTTCAGCTAATGGCGTAGCTTCCAAAAGTGTCGTAAGAGCATCGCGATGGCCCCCTGCAGCGGCGAACTGAAGAGCATTGTACGTATCGCCATCCTCGAAATGTTCATACAAGCACAGCCAGTCGAAGTCACTCGGCGCTTTCTCGATTATGTTTTCAAGGATAACCACATATCCCAACTTGGAGGCCACCATGAAGGCATTGATGCATGTTCCATGCGCCAGAGAGGCATCTGCGCCACGCTCAATCAATAGGCATGCAACGTTGAGTTTTGCTGAACAAATCGCCATCACTAGCATTGACGGAGATGGTGTAAGAAGCAGTGTTCTGGGTACTGGAGAACTAAGGAGTGTTAGCACCAAATCTACACACGACGAGCCTGTTAAGATGATAGCCAAGCACTTAGGCCTCAAGGCTTTGGGTAGGTCATCCTGATCTTTATGACAGCCTTACCTATTTCTTACCTTAATGCATATAGATAGGTAAGGCCGTCATAGAGACTAGGGTAATTTACCTATACACCATCCAAAATTTGACTTACCGGGCATCAAGCCTATTGATTTCCATCCCGCAGTCGATAAGCTGGTCTAGTACCTCAACCGCTGTTCCCTCGTCGGGTACTCTCATAAGCTGCGCGAATGTGTAGTATTGTTGTGCAACGATATCTTTTGGTGCTGTGTTACTGAGTAAG
Organism: Fusarium anguioides; assembly: GCA_012977745.1. Classification (NCBI taxonomy): domain Eukaryota; kingdom Fungi; phylum Ascomycota; class Sordariomycetes; order Hypocreales; family Nectriaceae; genus Fusarium; species Fusarium anguioides. The sequence continues at coordinate 34,780 of JAALXK010000361.1, read as the reverse complement.
GGTCGGGTCATCGAGATGTCTACAGGATGATCCATCAGGAAGTCCTCAAACACTGATTTGCCGTCAAGAGCGTTCCAAGGCTTGTGTGCATTAACGCCGCATTGAACAAGCAACTGCACGAGCTTCGGCTGGCGAAAACTAACGGCTTGACCGAGAAGAAGTGCTGCAGGCAATTCACTGAAAAATTCTTTCGAGCCAAGTTTGCTGCTTCTTCTGTGTTCTCCGTCATCACTATCCTGTTCCTCTAACTCTTCCACCAGCTCTTCCAAGACTGCAGTAATAAATGGGCAGTGCCAGGCTTCCCACAGTGGCTGGCCAAGGGGATGTTTTCTCCTGGCCAAGCAATCAATCGACCACCTGTGGGTCTCATTTTCATAATCGGCAAGGGCGCCCTTTTCGATCAAGCACGATATAGCCATGCGTATAAAGGCGGAAAGGAAATACAAATCCATTGGGTGTTCAGCCGATGGTCCGTTAAGCAATGGGATAACATCCTCACAGAAACGTAACCAAATGCCCCGTCCAAGAGAGTCTCGTGATCTGATGACTTCTGGTGTCAAAAGTTGCATGTAGGCATCTCGCGTCATATTTGGAAAGCATGATGGGTGTGCTGTCGGCTTGTTGAACTTGAATCGGTTATCGTCGATCGTAAGTTTGACGTTCGTGATGACTGTTTCTGCCGCTGTCTTACCATCAGAAAATGGCCGAGAAGGGCCGGCCGTATTAAGGACCAGGGAGACAAGTTGCGGGCAAGCTGACATGTTGAGTGACCGTAAGAGTTCTTCATCATTCACGTTGGCCTGCGGGATGAGCCGCAATATTGTCCGGAGGAGTGATAAATTTCCCCACTCCACAGCCCATCGAGCTAGTTGCTCATTACCCTCTGCTCGTAGGGCCCATGATCCTGAGCCTGATGGCAGCTGCGAATCCAAGCTGCTTAGAAGCAATTTCTCAATCAAGAATCTAGCTGCCGTCGGGGTAGTTCCCCTAGACCCCTTCGGCATAAACTCTAGTTCTTTGATGTAGGCAAAAGCTGCTTTCAATGGCGTATGACCTTCTTCGCACACAGCGTTGAGGTTGCGGATCTTATAAGGATCATTCTCCCAAAGGTATTTAAGTAGATCGACATCGTTCGTAGCCGCGAGGAGGTGCCAAATATTGCGGCCGCCATTGTCCGTATCATAAGTAGGTGCTGAATGTTCCAGAATCAGGTTAGCCAATGGGCTGACCTCTTCAATCGTCATGAGTGGCGTGCGCCCGTCGGAATCTCTGGCTCTTATATCAGCCCCAGCTCGAATAAGAATGTCCATAATCTCAGTTTGCGCAGATTCAGTAGCCATGTGAAGGATCGTGCCAGAGTTCCCATTCCTATCGTATGGGAAGTTGGGGTCGAATCTCGAGTCCTTTGTCAAGCGCTCCACCAGTGCGACATTGAAGTCCAATACAGCGGTTCGGATGGCATCTAAAAAGCTGCTGTCGCTCAGCGTCTCAACTTTTCCATCTGCAAGAGGGGAGAATTTGATGTTGGCGTGCTTCATGAGTTTGAATACCAGGTCTTGTAGCTCATGGTACTCCCTGCCCTCTCTTTCGATATCGAGCAACGTCAAGTCGTAGACGTATGTGAGCAAACGCGCAAAACGTGTTCGGTGAAGCACACCTCGCTTGGATACAACTTCCTGACGTAGGAAGTCACTGAATGCATGATTCAGAACGCCACCCCCTTTGGCAATCCTTGTAAAAATAGCTTCATGTTTGCTCTTCATGGCGACCCAGAATGCCAAACCAGCCAGTGTTACATCGTCTGTGACGTTCTTCCAGTTGTACCGGTAAGTGCAATCTGCACCGCTGTCGAGGAGCAAGAGGATAGTTGCCGCCTGGTCGATGTTTGAGTCATGGCCACCAAGCAAGGTGGTCCACGACGCTGGTTCAGTGCGGGTCGTAAGGACTTTGCTGCCTACAAGGGCGCAGAATAATGGCGTACCGATAAGGCCGGGCTGGTTGACAACTGATCCCATAGAAAGAAGGTCTCTACAAAGACTTGGTAAACCGAGAGCCGCGGCAATGTGGAGCGGTGAGACAGATCCATCGCAGAGCGCATCCGTGAGTTGGATTACAAGTCTTGGACTAAGAGCCAAAGGACCTAAGGTACGTGGAAACGTCTCTCTGGCATATTCCAAAACCCACTGCACGAAGTTGAAGGACCTTTCTTGTATGCGGAAGAGGGTACAGACTTGGGGCCTAAGCTTATGCCAATATCTTTCGGCATATTCTGGCCATCTTGTCGCAGCCACTCGGTATTTTGGGTCTGTGATGTGCCGCGATTGTACTAATGAGATTTCCTTTCTGTACTCTGCTGGTTCGTGATCATTTGAAGTGAGAATAGTCAGCCAAGCAGATAGATCGTCGATGCTTGGTTCTGCGTCGTATTGCAGCTCGGCCGGCGACTCACCCGCTTCAGAATCGTACTGCTTCTTGACCATGAGCTGCGGCATCTGCTCTGGGTCTGGTTCAAGGATCGAGAGCTGGAGTGAGATATCTTCAAGAGAGTCCGACCCAAGGACGAAGGCAAGCTTGGACCTGATATCCAGGAGGGATAGCCTAGCGGCCTTGATTCCATCTGAAGTTGTGGATTCGGGGAAGTAATTTAGCATTTGGGCCAGCATTTCGCCTCTTTCGAGGAGCGGCCATTCTCTATCGGGAGCATCATTGTCGGAGAACTCAAAGATTAGAGACTCGAGACTGTGAAGTGTACCCCCAAGAAGTCTCAATTCGACGACTAAGGGTTTGAGATTGCTTCTGCGTAGTTTGGCTTCGGCTTCCCCTTCTCCTTCTGATGATGCGGGCACCTTTTTTAAATGGGCGCTGGTGGTTGTACATGCTTCAAATGTAGCATCCTTCAAGGAGCGGATCGTTTTCAATAACGATGGAGACGACATTTTGGAAATTATATTGCTGGCTCATGTTGCAATACTACATTCGAGAGCTTTACTTTGGCAATAAGGCGCGTTGGATGAAGTGAATGATGATGAAGAGGATAAAGCTGAACGTTGAAAATGAATGTTGAAAGTTAAGTTAATCCTACTCATCCATGTCAGGCTCGAGGCTGTGTGACGTTGATGTCACTCTACCAATCAGAGACGCGACAGGTGAGCTCGGGCCACTTAATCATCGCAGCCTCGCCTCATGGCAGCTGTCATCAAGTATTACCTAGGTAAGGTTAGTAGGTAGAAAGATAATGATGCTACCTAAAGTATTAGGGCATAAGTTCTTGAGTGCTTAAGATATTTATGTTAATAGACTCTTGGTGCCATGGTTATTTTCTGGCCAGTCAAAGTATCAAGATAGGCCAGTGCCATCAGCATGCGTCGCAGAGTCTCACTGTGGCTGGTTGATGAGAATTCATCGTCGACTCAATGGACTATGTAGTACAAATTGTCCAAAGGAATGTCAAGCAGATCGGAGAGCACACGACTAAAGACAAGCGTCCTGGAGGTTGGCAGCATAATGTAAGTATCAGGCAAGGTTGTCAGAATGGTTAGGATAGCTTGCCTGAGTATTATGGTTTAAGCGATTACTTATTTGTGCCAACAGGCTTTAGATGTCTGGATCAGTAATTTTAACCATGGTTTCATCTCTTTGGTGTCTCTGGCAGAGAACCGGAGTCAGCTAACATATCTTCCGTCCGTGTCGGGGTACCAAGATATCATAAACTAATAATATCACGTTTCCAATGCTTCTGTTACCTACAGCCATCACACCCTAACAGTCAGGTAAGTCTTTTTAGTTATTCAATAATGCATCATGACATGTTAGAGACGTAGGAACTCCTTGACGTGAAGGAGGAGTTGATGCCTTGGCTATTCTGTCTACCCTACATACCCACATGAAACAACCACCACCAAGAGAGACGGACATGGTGAAACCATGAGACATGTCAAACATGACACAATTATGTGCCAATCAGTCAACCCTCATCAACCTTCTAGCGCTTCCACAAACTTACGGCCGGCGTGTTTCAGCATGTGAGTGAAAGATTCAGACATTCGACTACAGTTTCCCCCGCAGGGACCGGCCGGCTGAAGTGGGAAACCCTTCAATCAGGCGATGCCGAAGCGACTCATGCAGGTTCCAGGCACTAAAATTCTCTTCAGCTCGTTTGAAGGCGAGTCGTGAGGATCAACGATATGCAGGTGCTTGCACAAAGATTGACTAGTCTATACTAATTGGCTCGTTTCAACGCACGCTTTGATAATCACATCACTAATTCAGTTACTCAGTTACTCATTCACCCACACAACCAACAATAACTAACAGGAAGAACAAGAAAAGCCTCAGCAACATCTGATGCATCAGTGTTAAACGCACGTGCCTGGACCAGACCAGACCCAGACCCTGCCCTTTACACAACTGACGAAATGTCTGTGCAATGAGGGGAAAACAAGATGCAACAACCGTCGACGCATGAACAACAACGGGTAAACCGGTCATTGCGTGAGGTCCGAGCAATTGTAGGATGCCATTCCAAAACGAAGCCAACGAGATGGATCCTATATTCGATTGGCGAATGCAACCAACAACAGGGTATTGCCTGGTATTGCCTATTAACAATACCCGGGGTTGATACTTGTTGGCTGCAGATGGCAAAACAACATAGCCTGTCGCGTGAGAGAGAAGGAAATTAATCGAGGTTGGTTCTTTTTAAATGACAAGCATCCCTGGGTTATACGTGCATATGTCAGGCAGCGGGAAGATTGGAGGGAAAAAGCAAAACCCATCCTACTTAGTAAAGGTAGTGATTCGATGATTGACCAAATTGCCGGGTTTGACGCCTAACAAGGATTATTTACGAGCAATCAACAACCAAAAGATGGATTCTGATGGAGTAAGACTGAGACTGATACTGAGACAGGGTCCAGTTCATGATGGTGTGGGACTAAAACCACCTAGAGATCGTAATCCTATCTTTAACGGGCCGACGCGATTCGGGGTGCTGTATCTAATTGTGTGTGCTACAATTTGAAATGATATTAATTATAGTAACAACACAACTTGAAGCTGGTAGAGTTCATGATGACAAGACCATATATTTTGTCAATCAAAATACCTCGCGTCATTATTCATTGTTAACAAAGTCGGAATATGATTGCCGCAGGGATACTCCTTGGCTCGTCGATCATGTGGCTGTAGCCTTTTGACCGACGGTCACGTAATCTCTATTGTTTAAGTTTAACTGCCATGATAGGGAATGTGTAAAAGAGGCAGCTCAATCTTGATATATTGGATAACTACGTAATGGACAAAATGTCAGGTTAACAAGGTAGTTGGGTAATTAGTAGAGTGTCACTGTTTAATCTCTTTTGTTAATTGAATTGATTAAAAAAAACAAGGGTCTCTATGCAACCTCAACCTCGATGTTTCAGATGAATTGTCAATTTACACTCCACCATCCATATGCAGTCCAGCAGTCAGTCAGTACCTAGTCTGCAGTACAGTATGGCTATGCACATGTTGTTGGCTTGTCGATCCTCCTGATTAACTCTTCTCCAAGTGTTCGCATCAATCGTATGCATAAAAAACTCAGTCGTCACCATTTCTAACTCATCTTCGGTAATACGTAATCCTTCGGCGCCTCAAGGAACAGAGTTTTACTATTTCATCGGAGAAAAAAGAAGAAGAAGAAAAAACGTTTGTGGTTGCTTGACTTGACTCAATAGAGAGTGACACAAAGGTAGCGGCCAACTCTCTCTCAGACCCGGATGGTCGGAATCGTAGATCCCTCTTTTTTTTCTTCTCTTTTTCTCTCACTTTCTTTTTGGGGCTTTCTTCTTTCGGGAAGACCAGCCCGCAAACGGATCAAACGCCTCTTGTTAGCCACCGCACGCTCTGGACTGATCCGCTGGTGGTTCAGTTGTTAGCTTCGATAGTTCGGTCTCTGTATCGTAGGGTTGGTTACAGGGTCCGAGAGTCTAGAGACAGAGAGAGATCCTGCGCTCAGTTGAATGCATGCTGTATGCACCCACTTGAAATACCCTGTAAACTCAATGAATGTTCTTCAGAATCAGCTGAAGTATTGACCAGTTGGCATATGTTCCGGAGATCCATCCTTGTATGTTGCTATCTCCATTCTGTACCTAAGGTAGACACTAAAAAGAAGACCCAGCATTAGACTTGACCCTCCTAGGTGGCACCCCCCCAAGCCACTGGATTCTTAGTGGCTTTCGGCCAGGCATCGCACGAACCCGAGTTGGCCCGCCCCCGCAAGCTTACCTTAGAGGCCTGTGATTACTCCACTGAATTGCATAGCGACCATAAAAACCGAGTCAGTATTTAGAGGCAATTCAAGGTAGTCTAGTATTAAGCGATCGTGGGCTGCTCCTGTTCCGCGACTCGCGATTGATTGATTGACTGGAAGTGACGAGGGTCTTTGCTTCTTTTTGCTCTCATTTGCTACCTATCACTCTCGCTCTTCGCTCCTGCCGTCTAGGTTGCTTTAGGTCCCATTCTTTCCTTCTTTCTTTTCTTCTCTCGCCTTCCTTATCCAATCTGATATTATCTTACATTCCTACCTCTCAACCTTCTACCCTTCTACCTCCCACACCACCACCACTACCAACCATCCATATCTCTCTCTCAATCACCTAACTTATCCGCCCACCCACTATGACTCTGGCCTTGTAAGATTGATTTATACTGTCGCTCTCAACAACCACAGCTATCGTCGATACTCTTGCTTTCACTCTCACTTCTTAAACGAGAGTACGGATACTTCTATTTTAATCATCTCTTTATCTTCTATGGTGCGACGACCTAAAATATTCAACTATAACCGCCATAATACCGCATCGCATACAATCACACTTTGCGCTTGCTTGTGTCGCATTCCATCCACCTACTACCGAGACACAAACTAATACTCCGACCCGTCTGTCCGTCTCCCAAGTGGAGGGACACAATAATTTAAACAAGATGCCTACTATCAACGCTCTTCGATCTTTCGATACTCCGCCCGTCCCATCTCTTCCCGATTTTGAGCGCCGTCGTTCTACTACTTCAACCCTCTCCAACAACAACTCCGATTCTGTCGCCTCTTCTCTGCGGGGCTTCCAATCACCACCAAAGAGTAGCAGATCAAACCGCCCCAAGAGCGCTAAATTCTCATCATACCGTCTGCGCAGCAATTCAGGTCTCTCACTTCACACTAATGAGGATATTCTGAGACAATACACCGACTACCACCCTGACGGCACACCTCGCGCAGCCATGTACAGCAATGGTCTGGGACAATGGTCAGGTGAGAGATTGAGGAGTATTGACTCGGTTGCCTCGTCAAGAAGCCAAAGATCCAGTATCGCATTCACTGAGTCCGACTCTTCTGCCGAGCTGCCTATTCCTGATCTCACCGGGCGCGAGATGTTTGATATGGTTATGGCAGATCATGCTGCCAGTGGTCAATTATGGAAATTCGCAGCCAGCCGAGGAGTTGGTCAGAACATTGACTACCTCATGAAGGTAAGATGAGAAGCCATGATACTACCTCACGGATTCTAACTAAATGGACAGATTCGCGACTATATCTCATCCTTGGAGCAAGTTGTCATTCAACTATCGACCATCTCAACCTCATACACATCCATCACCGCAACCTCACCAATCAACCTGCCCTCACCCATGTCCAAGGCTCTCAACACAAACATCAAGCATCTCACAACATCACTCATCCCTAGCCTGGAAAACATGTTTCTCGAGTCCAAGGCCTTTATCGAACAGCGCATTGTTAGAGAGATCTTCCCCGATTTCGTCAAGCAGCAGCTCTCCCAGTGCACCAGTCTAGCTCTCTCACTCGACGCAGAAGGCGACTCACCACCAAACCCTTACCCCGGCCTCAAGGGATCATTCTGTCTCAGCGATCCATCACGAACTGGAAACCCGATCATGTTTACTTCAGACGAATTTGAGGAGCTTACAGGATATTCACGAAATGAAGTTTTGTCACATAACTGCCGCTTCCTTCAGGGACCACAAACCGATCGGGAGGGAATCGCCAAGATGCGCTCTGCCATCTGGCGCAACGAAGAGTGCACAGAGCTTCTCCTGAACTTCCGAAAAGACGGAACCCCCTTCTGGAACCTCCTCTTCTTGTGCCCCCTTCTCGACAATACCGGAAAACCAAAATTCTTCATAGGGGCACAGATCGACGTCTCATCCTCGATACACGACACTCATGATGTGCTCAAGGTCCTGTCCTACGGTGCTGCAGAGGAAGACAAGGCTCCTGAACGTATTAGCCGCTGGGGTAGTGACGCATCTCAGGTCGAACTCGATACTGAGGAAGTACTTTCTGTCAAGACTGACCAGCACAAGACAGCAAAGATTGGAGGATTCTTCAAATCGTTCAAGAAGCCACCGCCCCCACCCCTGTCGCCACCATTGAGCCCCCGCCGTAGCTCAGACAGACCCCGCTCATCAGCTGGACCCACGACCCTGGACAAAACATACAGCACACGAAGCGTTATCAGGAGATTCTCTAATGAACCTGAAATGCTAATGACAACATACGCCCGATATATGGTTCTCGAACACGTTCCTTCTTACCCGGCATCCTTGGGCGCCATGCCTCTTGATCAGGAGATGAAGTACCCACCCAAGCTTTGCGTTTCATTCTACTCCAAGGAGATGATGGATGCCCTTGACTTGGGAATGCCAAATGAAGCGGTTATCGGAAAGGATATCTTCGACATTCTTACTGAACAGTCTACGCTGCCTTCGGTCACCAAAGCCTTCAAGTCAACAGTTCGCGATCTTGTCGTCCGCGATGGAAAGTCTGTCTCACTGGATCTTGCACTCGCAAACCATATCCCACGCCGAGCCAACATGACGAGGTCCTTGAGCGGTGACAGCGGGGAAACATCTCCCAAGAAACCTGCCAAGATGATGAGCCACTGGACGCCTCTCAAGGATATTGAAGGACACGTCAAATATGTAATGATGATTGTTTCGCCAATCTAGACGAACACGAGTTGGAAAGATGGGATGATGGCGCAATACACGGGGCGTTAGATATCAAAGGATTTGCTTTTTTGTATATGGATTGCATTGGTGGGATGTTTGAAGATTAGTTATACCTGGATGTACTCTTAACGGCCTAGAGAATGAAGTTACGACTCAATTACAATCCCAATGACTTATTTCCACACCCTGTGCCCAATCTTTGATGTCCATGATATCCATCTCAACCAAGATTTGATCTCGCGTCATAACAAGCCAACACATACCAGAGCTTCAGCTCCCATCGTCATCCAAACTCAAAACCCAACCAGAACAATTCCCCTTAACGGCCCCTTACGCCAAGACCATGACAAAAAAGGGGTAGTCGGCACTTTGTGCCATTAGCCTTTTTAACTCTCCGACGGGCTGAGCATCTATGGCGTTTAGGTTCTTAAAGCTAGGGGGACTATTGTTTCCATTGTGTTGGTGGAGGGTGTCCAGGGGTTTAAGGTCGGGGAAGAGGAGAGGGCTGATGAGGCTTGTGAGGCTTGTTTTGAAGATGTTTGATGTCTGATATGGAGGAGAGTTGTAGGCATGGGGATTGTGAGGGATAGGAGTGAGGGTGGTCGTGGGTGGGAGGGTTGATCAGATGTCTCATGTTGACTAGAGTCATTATACTGGAGGTATTACCTAACACCAAGATGTTATAGTACAAGCCATCGTAATTTATAAGTTATAACCATAAATTTGGGATAGGCTCTAGTATGACTCGGTTTGGTACGTTAGGCCTGTCGTTTTCTTTAAATGATGGGTGGATATTCCTATACCAAGACATGAAAGTAAAAGACAGTGACATATTTGTGATACACCTCTTAAGTTTGAGAGATATCTCTCTGATTAAGAGAGTTACCGTGAGTAAATTTAATTATTAAGCAGCTTGCGAATTGAAGAAGTTGCTATAGTCTTGGTTGGTAGGCAGGGAACCCCTTTTCCAGACTGTTGTCTTGGTGCGGTAAGGCTACTTCATAACTGGAGGATAAATCAAGTTTGGATGATATTAAATTGATTATCGGGTCAAATTGTGTAATAGTGCTATTAGTCGTGGCATAGGAATTAGACTCATGTACTATTCTTTGTAATTCTGTCTATCGCATGATGTAGTCCGTAAACCTCCGAGTACCTCAGAATTGGCCTTAAACCGCCATGCTTTACAATAACAGTTCTCCTGAGCCTCCTGTTAAGGATACGTGATTCATATCTAAGTATGTTAAATTATCAAAAAGTCTCTCCCTATTGACGTCTCTTGAACTGTCTTGGAACTAATGGACCAGAAGCAATCGGCATTTGAACATGGAAATAGCTTGCAGGTCTTGATAGTTAATATCATTTAATAAATAGCTAATCATATACTTCAATATATAAACTCGAGTTGTTCTACCATGTTGGTGTTTGGATGAAAGTGGTGGATATGGGTCTCGATGTGCAGAACTGGAAGTTGATGCAGCTTCAGGACAATCAAGATCGAGAAGGAACCACACGTAGGCACACTCTCTCACTTTCGTATATATAAAGAAATTCTCGCAATTTTATCTCTGGAGTTGTCATGTTATCACACACTTTTCAAATTCTAGATATTTTACTCTCAATCGTTGATTACTTGTTCTCTCTATAGAAACTCTTTACTGGTTTCATGACGCCCTGTCATCCGAAGAGAATGCATTTCATCCCTACTCCTCAGCTGCACATCCCTAAGGAGTCTTGGTTAGGCTCTAGGAGAGAGCATGAATCACTGCAGCGGCTGCAAGAGGGTGAATCATCGGGCTCCGAATTTCAGGTATATAACCCCCCCTTTCTTCCCTCTTCTCATCCTCCTCTCATCATCCTTTCACCTCATCTTTCTATATCCATCAACAATACCCATGATGTCTGGGCCTATAAAGAAAGAAGAGTGTCCTGACGGGGACTGTGTCTTGACATCAGTTGCAAGCCTTCCTGAAACTAATAGGAAGGACTTGAAGCAAATCATCAACCTGGACAGCGACGATGATTTCGACATTAAACATGAAAGTGATGATGATGGAAAGAAGATCAAGAGTGAAGATTCAGGAATCACCACTGATCAATTCTTTGGTGAGATTGTCGTTAACCCGGAGCCTAACGAAAAATACGTTGGTGACTACGATGGTGACAGAGAAGAGGCAGACGACCAAGGTGACCTTGATTTTATTGAGGAAGAAAACTCAGACGATGACGATTCTGACGACCCGGAAACGCAAGGCAAGCGACGCAAGTCGACGCAAGGCGCTTCTGCTACCAGCCTTACGAAGTTCCTCAAGAAAGCGGAAAATCTACGAAGAGATTTGATCATCAAGAAGTACGAGGGAAAGGAACTCAGCCCTCACGAGTGTGAGGAGCTGGCGAGAATGGAAGTACAAATCGCCCAGGCAAAGCACGAATTTCAGAAGATCTCCAGAGACTCTCCACCAAAAACTGCCCGAGAATACTGGCAGCGTCGATTGGAAAGCGTAGGGGGTGAAAAGCGCAAACTCCTTGAGGATGAAGAAGAAACAGGCCCCAAGAAGATTCAGAAGACATATCAAGATCAGCCTGGACTTTCTAGATCCGCGGCACTGTTCACATCTAATGCCAATCAACCTGAGGATGTCGCCGACACTGGATCTCAAATGAATCGAATTGAGGCTACAACTCACAAGGAACAAATGCAACAGATAATGGCAAGTGTACCCAAAGAAGGCGACACGAGAAGCGCCAAAAAGCAGAAGCATGACTTGATCGAAGCCAAGTCATGCTTCGGCTACAGAAAGGTCAAAGCCATCAATGGTGACTGGAAGCTGAAAGGAATGAAGAATCCTCTGCACAGCCCCCAGCTCGTTGGCGCTTCCTGGATGACCATGCGCGAAGCTATGGGATGTCACCCCGCTGGAGGTATTCTCGGTGATGACATGGGCATGGGAAAGACAATCATCACTTTGGCTACTATCATCGGCCATCCCCCCGAGCCAGAAGACAAGAAAGAGTGGTGCAACGGGACCCTTATTATCGCAGACGGCCCGCACTCTGCTGAGAGCACATGGATGAAGCAGGTCACCGAGCACATCGACGAAAAGGTGGCTAACAAATGTCTCATCTACAGCAAGAGTCTTCTGAAATCGAGAACCTGGTGGAGTAACAAGAAAATTGTTATTACTCACTTGAATGAACTACGTTCACAGTTTCCCAGTAAGAGAGAATACAAAGAACTGAAAGGACAGTGGGCGGGAGACCCAGAAGGCTTTGAGGTGGCACTACGTCGCAAACTCGGCCCCTTGATCAAGATCAATTGGTATCGAATCATCATCGATGAGGCTCATGGTATCAAGAACCATCTGTCTTCTGGTACTCTGGCGGCCTTCCAGCTCAGGGCCAAGTATAGATGGGCCTTGACTGGCACTCCTCTAACGAACAGGCTGGAAGAATTCTTCCCGCTGCTCAAGTTTATTGGTTGTGCCTTTGCAACTTCCATGAAACAGTTTAGACACCAGTATATCCGCTGCGCCGATGCCGCTGAGAACTTCGAGCATCTCGTCAGCCTTGTCATGTTGAGACGAAAGCAGACCGACAAGTTCATGGGCGAGATCATAGTTCCTCTGCCAAAGAGCCATTGCAAAGACATCTGGGTTCCTCTATCTACCCCAGAGAAGATCATCAACGAAGCTATAAACAAGATCTATGAAGACGACCCCATTGAAGAACTTGGCGATGCTGCTCCCGAGACAGAGGGTGAGGATGTGGGCGAAGAACAGCTTGAACACCAAGAGGATGGATACGCGTCTGATGAAGAGAGCGAGGCTGAATTCGAAGGACACGAGAATGGTGGCTCTACACCCTCTGACAACTACGAAGTTCTGAGTCTCCGATGCATGAGGCTCCTTCAATCGACCTCTCATCCCCTCAACCTCGAGAAACTCTTTCGGTCAGACAAGCCTGACAAACTCTCTCCAGAAGATGCGTGTGAGAACAAGCTCCGAGAAGATGCCCGTGAGAAGGCAATCCAGGTAATCCTGGAGCGATTCGAATCTGAGGTCACAAAATCGAGTATCAAAGCTGACCGGGAGGCTTTCAATGCAGCCCTCAACCTCGAGACAGATTATTCTTCGGGCCTGAAGCAGCTGAAGTTGGCCAACAAAGGCAAATTCGGAGGCTGTGAGAAAATGGCTGAGCTACTCACCCTAGCAGCCAACGAGAGAAAGGTCAAGGATGTCACCTGCGGCCTGTGTCGAAAGCAGAAGCCTCCGGTGAACCCTGTCTACAGTTCAAACGTATGTAAATATATGCATTTCAAGTGCCCTACTGACATTGCTAGTGCGAACACATTTACTGCAAGTCATGTCTCGACATGGTGGTTAGTGCCAAAACAAAGGCTGGTCGCCCTCGTGTGGTAAGCCGTATTTGCTACGGTTTACAGAGTCCATGCTAACCTTGGACAAAGGCTCCTATGTGCCGAAGTCCAGAATGCTCAGTCAAACTTGGTATGGGAGACGACGTGAAAACTCCAGCTTGTATCGAAGCAGCCGTGAAGGATATTCGGGGCTACAAGGAGCCTGGACGCGATGATATCGGAACAAAGTGGCGAGATCATCCTAATGACCTGATTTCGTTCTTTCGCGCAGTCTGTGGCCGTGATGACATCGATTATGGTCCTGTCAAGATGCCAGTGAGCTCTAAACTCAAGGCCACCTTGGCAGTGGCATTGACGTGGATGCAAGAAGCACCCGATGACAAGATGATCAGTGAGTTACCTCAATTTCACGGCGAGATTTGCATATATACTGATGACCATTGCAGTCTATATCCGGTGGACCAGAACTTCCAAAGCCTTGGGATGTATTCTTGAGAGATTGGGCATCAAGTTTCTCTTCCTCAATCGAATGGCGACCAAGAAGCAGAAGCATCGTGCGCTAGAGGAATTTTCTTACAATCCTGAGATCAAAATTCTAGTGGGTCTCTTTGATCTATCAGTAAAGCCTCATGATGATCTAACAGCGTCTAGGTGTCATCCATGAAATGTGGTGGACAGTCATTCAATCTTCAAATGGCCAATCGTTGTATCATCGTAGACGAATGGTGGAACCTCGCAGCTGAACGACAAGCGTTCTGCAGAGTCTACAGAGCTGGACAGACTAAAGAAACGCACTTGGTTCGTATTGTGGCCCAAGAAAGTATTGATGAGCGTATCATCATTCTGCAAAACGCCAAGCAGCGTCTCATTGACGCTGCTCTCCAGGAAGGCAAGCTTTTGCCCCATTTCCCAGCTGATTTGCAGCTTCGAATGCTTTTCTCTTCCAAAGACGAAGACGCTCTGGTCAGTGAGATGGAGAAGGAGGCGCGAATTATGAAGAACTAGGGAGGATGAACGTGGTGGTGAGACAGATGAAAGTCATTGCTATTTCAAAAAAGGTGAACAGTTTACGGATGGCACATGAGAAGACAAAAAGGCTAGATACAGATTGAGCAGACAACTAGGCCAAATCCCCCATTTTCCCCAGATACCCAAAATACACACAAGATACCCCAGATACACAATACCAAATTGACAATTCACACCCATCAAAGATCTTTACAGGCATCAAAGGATTCCGACGTGAGAGGAAGGAAGCTTGTGAAATCTGCCTTACTAGTTCTTTTCTCAGTGGCAATCAAGAAGTGATAAAGGCATTTGACGTGGTTGTGTCACGGCAAGCTGCATATGTTGGCAGAGAATAATCTCCTTCTACTACACCATAACGTTCTTTGTCTACAAGACAGCCCTGGATTCTGTACTTCACATCATGACTAAAGTATGTTTTAAGCATTTATAGAATCAGTATTTCTGATACCATAATTACTCTATTTACTCAATTTTACAAAATGTCATATCTTTTCATCCCATGAACTCAGGTTTTTGATGAAATGTTCAACAATTTAGAGAACTTTCTTCAAAGCTTTAACTGTCTTAAGTTCTGTCATTTCTCATATTATGCAACTCGCGTCAAATTCAGTGTCGCTCATAAACAACACAGGATTAACGTGTTGTGCAGCCAATCGCAGCTCTTCGCCTCTAGCCATAGATATATACAAAGAACCCAACAGAACGCCACCAGATGATGTTTCAGATACTAGTTACTAATTGCACATCTTGATAATGAAAAGGATACTGTTAGAATCTGAACATGGGTTACATCCTGGTACTATGATCGGCCAGTCCCTCAGAAAGATCACTTGTGCTGATAGAATGGTTAAGACATAGCGGCCCAACAGCTGGAGATGAGTATATAAAGAATAAAAGTTCCCCTAGATTTCCAGAATATCTTGTCAAGGCCTCTTTGCCATATCATTCTCTGCGAGTCTCAAAGCTTGAAGTTCACTTGCATCGAAACACCACAACCTTCAACAATGCACGCCCACGATCCAATCGAGGATCTAGGTCTCAACTGCCCTTCCGGCGGAGACTTCTACATTTGTATCAACGATCCAGAACGTTTCATCGGTTGTTGCGACATCAGCCCTTGCGGCGCCAGAAAGGGCCTCTGTCCTGATCAACATCTCAAACCAGCAAGCTTCGACAAGACTCTACAGCAAGAGTTTCTCCCCCAGGCTTGTATCAACGACAATGTTGATGTCAGTTGGTACACCTGTTCTGGAACTACTCCTCCTTTTCTAGGATGTTGTGCCGTGGACGCTTGTGCTAAAGGTGGTTGTCCTCGTAAAGAGTTACGAGCGGCCAAGTTGAGTGACAAGACCAAGAATGCTGAAGAGTTTCTTGGTAGCGACTCTGACTATAAACCGGAACCTATTCCATCAAAGAGTCCAGAGTCTCCTAGTCTGGCTGTGAGCTCAACCGTTGTATTTTCAACTGAAATCTCAAGCTTCATCACTACTTTCACTGTGCAACCAACCATTGGGTCAACCACTTCTGTTACGACGGCTTTGACATCGGAGCCAACGTTGGATACTACCTCAACGCCTAGGCCTCACAACTCGGAAGAACCCACATCCAGTCTGGACTACCTTGCATTTCTTACAATTATTCCGTTAGGCCTCATTGTCTGGATGGCTCTAAAACTGCTTCGTTGCTATAGAGCCCCTTCTGAAGACAGCAACAACAAGAATGACAATGAGGATAATAATGAGGATGTTCAAATGGAAGAATTTCTGGGGTATCATCGCCTACAAGATATGCCTGCATCGGGGCCTCCCCCTCTTTCGACACAACCCAATTCGCATCCTCAGCGTCCACCACCAGTGCACCAAAGTCAGTTGTCTGGTGGCCGGATTGAATATCCTCAAGAGGGTCCGCGCCCACAAACGACCCAATTCCCGAATCAGCACCGAGTTACACATCAAGAGGCTATACCTACAATTCCGGGGACCCTCCTTGGGCCGCCAATTGTTGAACGTAAAGCTTCTCGGGAGGAACGATTTCGAAAACCATTTGTCCCTCCATTGTCACCTGTTCAGGAGCACCCCCACGAAACGCAGATGCCCTCCTTGAATTCGTTTGCCATTCATCGTGAGCCAACCTTTGACAGTAATCTCCCACGACAATCACCCAGCCCAATGTCGTCTTATGATGGAGACCAGTCCAGTTTGGGACGCCAGCGACTGAGCAACTCTGATATGGCTGGATCAGTTGCCGGGAAGCAAACGACACAAGTATTTGGACCTTGCGAACTAGATGGGACTCCAAGTCTTCATCGAGTTAATTCCAACATCTCAGAGTTAGACGATACCTCCTTGACAGAAGTAGAGATACACCGTCGAAAGAGCAGTGGCCAACTTAAGTCGGATATCAGGACTGAGGATAGTCCCACCACTGTAAAGGGACTTTTTAGACCTTGGAATTAACCTCAAAACCTTCCTGAGTACTCTTGGGATACTGGGTATTAGCCTCGCTTGAAGATGGAGAGATTGATTCGACCCTTGAACAGAATTACAGAGATGCTTGTGCGATTAGGTCACTCACCTATGGCTCTTGCAACAGATGACCATGAACGATTAGGGCAACGATCAATCCGCAGTTTGAGACGAGACCCTATCTCAAAAGTGTTAATTCCGAATGCTAGGCATAACACAGGGCCCAGTGCTTTGACGACCAAACACTATGGTATAGTTCTTCCTAGAACAATCATCAAACATTTTACACGTGCCTAAGAGCGAGATGCAATCACGAAGAAAGGAAGGGCACAGTGAAACGATATAAAGTTTGATGGAACATGATTTTGATGTATTGGGATTTACGATAGACCTTTTTCTTGTGTTATTTGATATGCAAGAAAATTGATGATTCGCATGTTTAGGACATTTGGCTTGGTTACATATGGGTAGTTAGTTATCATGAGGCAAAGAACATAGATTGATCAACAGAACGGGCATGGTTTCTTAGCTACCCTCTTTCACTTCCAACTCTCATTTCAGTCTCTCGAACGATTACTTTCAGCTCACAAACATCCGTGCATCTTTACTTACCTTATGCAGCGAGTTGTTGGTAGATGTGACAATTTTGATGAGCCAACATTCCTCCCAAGTACAGGACGTGCTCGATCGATGAAGATGACCGAAGAGACCGAGAATCTGACCATGGATAAATGTCACTTTCAAATTCCGATGCTGGTTATGGATAAGCCTCGTATAAGGGAGATCGAAACCGTAGTCAACACGTGGGCATCGATCGAGATAGTAGATTGAAGTCTGTGAGGATAACAAAAAAGTATCAGTTGAGAGAAAGGGTCTACTATTTCCGAATTGCAAAGCTTGCCCTGGAAGTCGGGTCAGGAAATAATCCGCACACCAAGATAATTGACATAAATAGTTGAGCATTTAGGCCCTAAGACTTAGTCCAGATTGTCCTGATCTTTATGACAGCCTCACCTAATTCTTACCTCATTCCTGATTTTTCTGTGGCCTATCTGCCTGGAGATAAGTACGCATGTCAATTCGGAAACATGTAGGAACAAGAGCGTGGTCATTGCTTTGGTCATGCGTGCTAGCCAAGCGATATCCACATCGAGCAGCTCTTTGCGCGGGGACAGGATATCCACTGTTGAGGAGAGTCGAAATCTAGACTCACAACTAGTTGGCGATGGTAAAGAATTGGCCTTGCACGCGGCCGAGGTGTTCCTAGGCTGTGGAGGATCTCAGCAGCCGTTCATCTTTGTAAAACCATGGAGGATAGTCTAGTCGTCTAATGGTTCCAATGGCCGAGTCGAATTTGCATGGGTTTGGTGATCGAAAGCATGTTACCAGGCCTTTCGGCTGGTGTTATTGCAGCAGTTTCGGGAACCATGGCTATGGAGATCGCAAAATCGACCGCAACTGCCCTTGTTGCAATGGCCAGCCAGCGCATCTCAACACTGAGTACTGGCATATCGACTCATGGATTCCGAGATCGTTTCTATTGCCTGAATTTGGTAAAAGTTGACAATGGTTGTGGCATTCGCTAGTAAACAACAAATCCAATCTACAAACTTTGCTTAAGCGAGCAAAGCCATGTAGCCATGGAACGTGGACGGGACATCATAACCCCGAATAATCGTGAGCAACCAACTTCACCGTAGAAGAATGGAAAAGCCTCTATAGAACCTTTCTACAAGGTTGAACCGACAGTGTTGGCTTCGAAGCCAAGACAGTGACTGGAATGCACTACGTATGGTGTTGATTTGACAATACTTTGGAAATCAGACTGAGAGCAAACATCAGGTCATTCTACCGCAACCATGAAGAGGCTTTTCTTCAACAAGCGCTATTCAGGGGATCGCCATTCAAAAACCAGCTCTTCAGGGCGAAGAGACAAGCGAAAAACGGACATTCCGTTGGTTGGGAGCGGCATCAGCGCTGAAGCTGTGGATTGGCGCTGTCGTAAATACAAAGAATGGCCGCAAGCATTTGGCACCAGCCTCGTAGCAACCGAGAGCTAGAGAAAGCTATGTAAATGTTTTCGGTCCTTCTGAGTGGCCAACATGCTCTGGCTCGTGAAAGCTGTAGCAAAAGATTTCTCAAGTGTTTTGTCATAACCGCGGGTGGCACTGGTTTCGACAAGCGCCTAGTATCTTAGCCCGACTCTCCTGAATCATGACCAGGTACAGCCGCGTTGGTCCCTGGCCCAGAAGCATCCAGGACCCATTCAGGTCTTGTCGGCTAGTCGTTTACATGCTCGTTTGTCGGTCAAAAAGAAGGCTTGTCAAGACCGACGGATACGGACAGCAGGCCCGAGAGAGAAATGCGGAAGCAGAAATGTACTGCGGTGAAAGACTGCAGTGAGAAAAGCAGAGCAAATTTGTTGGTCCTATCGTCTGCCGCCAACGCCAAGGCCAAATCTCTCGGCGCGAGCCTTTGTTCTGCTGATCGCGTGAGATCTTAATGGCCAAGAACCCGGGAGCGATCTTGGATTAAATGCGGAGGTAATTTGATTGGCGATGGGGAGAAAATCGGGGTTACGAAATTGTTCCCAAGGGTTGAGCCGAGCTTAACAGGGATAGAGGGATGACCTGCATCGCCAAGAATATGTGTACAGTGACTTGACATCTTGCTGCTTCACGTTCGCGTTCATCAGCAGTGTTAATGCAGAACCGTTTTGAACATTGAGTTCGCAGCAGCCCAGGGACAGGCAGACTAACAGACTTTGTCTGACTGACATCCCGCTGTCACCGTCCATCAAATGATAGTGACATACATCCTGATTCACATTTGCTGGGGCTTTGTATTTGAAGCTCGACACCCGCACCTCCCACTCTTTTGGGAGAGCGACGCCCCCAAATGCCAATCGAGAGGGACGATCATGACTTGATTGGGTGGTAAGGGTGTTGCCTCACTCGAGGCTCTAAAGCCTGACAGGGTCAGGTTTGGTCTCGCCTAGTGGCATTGCGATAGTATTTGCGAGATTGGGTTAGCCTCCCAAGACGGATGGCGGCGCCTTGACGGGCGTGGCACGCGGAGATGGTCGTGAGTGGTATCGCTTCTCTTCTCCCTTATGTAGCAGGATGCTAGCAAGACAGGGTTTTTCAGCCCAGCTGTCACTCTGCATGAGCTATGCGCTGCGGTGTGAGTGATGAAAATATTGCTCGTTGACTGCTAGACAGGACATGTCCAGTAGGCTATCGTATATACTCGGTGGGATACCGTAATCGATCATGCATGTCTCGTTTTTCTTCCTGCCGTGTTTTAAGTCAGTCAAACGGACTGTCACTTTTCAGTCAGTCAATTTTGCTCTTGGTGCGTTGGAATGATTATAATCTCGTCCCGGGAACGCACATTTGTGTACTGACACTATCGCTGCCCTTTTGTCTCTAATCTTCCCTTGACAGTTGTTTAAGCGATTCTATCGCGAGTCGTGTTAAGTCAGTTCTGAAGAGGGAGGCCGTTAAGCCTGAATTGGTTCAATTGAGTCAAATCAGCTTTGCTTGGTTTGTTATTGGGAGAGTTCTAGCGACGTTCTCGCGAGGAAATCGAAGTGTTACTGAGGCACTTGCTTCGAGTTAGGTTCAGCCTTTCCTCCTGCGGAAAATACTGTCTGCGCCTTCCTTTCCAAATTCGAATTGAACAACCTCAAGATTTTGGGGTTTAGGTAAGTGCTACTAAGCTGATACCTACCTACCTTACTTCTGTACCTAAGGTAGATCTATGTTTCCATCAACTTACAAGAACATCATCATCAGATTATATGGCCAAAACACCAAAATATATCATTATCAGTGTCGGTTTATCTCATCATAAGAATATTAAGAATATCCTATAACATTCAAAAGAGGAAAGATCCTCATTCCGGGGTTTACTAAACACCGGCCGAAGAGACGTTGGTCACCAATTCATTCATACATACCTCAACGACAGGAACGGAAATCAAAGTCAAATTCTTGACAAGGCTTGACACAAAAGACGGTTTCCAACCTAAATTGCTTCGCCTACCCATAGTGGTTTACGAGTCTCCCACGCGGCGAATAACTCTACAGGTCGTCATTGCAGAGCGCACGCCTCTTCTTTATTGTCACTTCAAGGGTTCCCAGAGTTTTCGGGTGACTGCTTAGGCATTTCCTTGGCTCCAAACAAGCTGATTTCTGATAAGAAGCTAAACCCTCGGTTTCTCCTCTCCTCCCTTGTTGCAGGGGGTTGATTGACTTCCCTGGTCTCAACCTCTAGACAAGTTGACTACTCGCGATGCTATTGTCACCAGTCGATTCCAGTTGGCCATTATAGCAATTCGCTTCTCTATATCTCCAAACTAAGACATCGACAGTCTAACGACAAGCAACAATCTCAATCGTTGACACATTTCAACCAACTTCAAGGGATCGTGATCGACTCGTCTCATATCCACTTCCCACATCATCTCCACCATGCCTCCCTGGCTTCAAGAACATGTGCCCCCGGGCTTTTCAACATGGAACGTTTCAACGACGCCTCTCAATCTCGAACCTCGTGGGGTAAAGAGGTTCACGATGGCAGATCTTACGCCTCATCAGACCTATGGCATTCATGTTGCGACTATCGTCGCCGCTTCCTTCAGTATTGTTGCGACAATAATTACTTCTTTTTGGTTTTTTCGCATGAGACGAAGCTTCCGCCATGAGTAAGTCTAAATGTCTCTTCTTGAATCCATCCGTTGCTGATCCATGAGAAAGCCTCATCATGTTACTCATCTATAGTGACATGTTCAAGACTTTCTGGTTACTTCTCTTCCCTACTGTTGAGCTCTTGGCTGGGAGAATCGAAACAAATTCGGCCTTTTGCCAAGTCAGCGGATTCTTTCTTGCACTCAGCATTGAGGCCTCTGATGTTTCTGTTGCTCTCATCTCAGTACATACCGCTTTGTATATTTTTCGTGGAGAGCAGGGACTGTACCCTTATCGGAAGGCTGCTTACGCCGTTGCTTCCATCATCCCTATCGTCATGGCTTCACTTGCGTTCATTGAGAGCCCAGGATACGTCAACACAGGCCAATTCTGCTACCTGCCATTCAACCCGATGTGGAAGAGACTGGCTCTCACCTGGATCCCCCGCTATCTAGCATTTACTGTCATTCTATGCCTGTGCATAGGCATATACATCTATGTTCGAGTTCTGATGAGTCGATTTGGAAATGGAAACGAAAGTTCCAAGAACACTCTTTCGAAAGGTCTGGAAAGCATCGATCCATTACAACAACCGCTCGCCACTGTACCTCCAACACCTACAATGAGATACCATGGTTTAATTCCTTCTTCCAACCCTTCTCGGCGAAATTCCGTCATCATTCTCGAAGATCGCCCTGCCAGACCCTCTCTATCGACCTTCAACACTTTTCATGCAGACACCTCTGGAACATCAAATTCTAGGCCTCCTCTTACAGCTTTCAACTCCTTCCATTTGGACATGCCTGGGACTTCGCACTCCAGCAGACTTCATTCATCGCGGATGGCTCGCAGAGGATCAACTCAGTTGTGGATGGCCAACTATGGGACTGATTTAACCTCGCAATCTGAGCAGACGGAAGTTGATTCTCAAGGCTCAACTCGATGTGGCTCAGATGATGTGATTCCGCCTCTGGCCATCCATACAAAACCCGAGGTCCTACAGCAAGTACCTCCACCGGATATTGTAACACCATTATATCACACACAGCTCGCGACCGACTTCTTCAACCACCGGTCCGACACTTCAACAATAGCTACTACTATGTCTAGGCCGCCATCTATTCCAAACCTATTTTCCATACTTCGCCGGGCCCCGGATAGTCCACGCAGCACCGATACCAACGCTATTTTGACCCAGAGCGATTTCAACGCACCTGGTACCGTCAAAACACGCGAAAAGATTTTGCGGCAACTTCGTTTACTGTTTATCTATCCTATAGTATACGTGGCCATCTGGGTGTTACCATTTATTGTTCAACTTACTGGATATAGTCGAGGAGCCCCTTACGGAATGAGACTAGCCAGCATCGTATTCTTATGTTTTCACGGTCTGGCTGATTCTATAGTCTTCTCATTGAAAGAAAAGCCTTGGAGACATAGCCAAGCTTTCAAGAGCATCAACTTTCAATTCTGGAAACGACGAGAATCGACGCCCGATGTGGGAGCAAGAGTAGGACGCACGAGGGAGGAAATGACACTTGATTCGAGATTCGCAAAACAGAGACGAGAGCAAGAACAGGCCCAGTGGGAGATGGACCGCCAGGCGAACCAAGATGCTCGTAAAGCAGCTAGGGCAGCGCCCCAGTGGTGGGAGGAGGATTAGTGAAGAAAACTAGGGTGTAGGATATGTGTGTATTAAAAGTTGGGGGCCTTGGGAGACATGTGGAGGATGATACCCAGCATCAAAATTAGATCACGACGGAATATCATGAACTTGCATTGGTCGGCGTTAATGCTGGTTGTATTTGGTTGGTATCTGTCTAATACTAGGCAACATTAAAATATACAACGGTTTACAAGCGCTTGAAAAAGTGTTTAATTTAATCTTGTTGGGTGATAGTCTAAAGTCATTTGATCCGGTTACTCTAGCAAAGCAGATCTGTCTGTCTATTTCGCAATTTGAACGCTTCAGTCGCGATTCCTCCTCTTACAATTTTAGCTGCGCTTAACCCTCCCAATCGTATAAGCTTTCAGGACACACTTTTAATACTCTCTAGCCCTCTCTAACCCTCTCTATAAAACTTGAGGAAAGCTCTTGCAATGGCGACACCATCGTGAGGAATGGGCGCGCGCTTCATAGCATCGTTATACACCTCATCCGTGAAGATGCCAACTGTATGACGGTTGAAAAGAACCTCTGAAATGATCTCCTCGGTGAATTCGGGGTGTCCTTGCACGGTGATGTACTTTCCAGGGCAGTAGAAACCCTGTACTTTGCAAATGTCGTTGGAACCCAGAGGAATTGAGTTCTTGGGAAAATCATCAACAATGTCGCGATGCATTTGGTGAATGCGCTGTGTAACAAATGTTAGTCAAACAGTAACACAACAACCGCTCGCCATCTTTCAAGCCATGTCTTACCATCTTGTCCAACCCAAAAATCTCCTTGCCCTTGTCTGTCAGATCAACCTCTGTGACTGCAACCTCCCATCCCTTGTTACTCCTCCCACATTTTGCACCCTCAGCGCGTCCAACGATCTGGTGGCCGAAACAAACACCTACAACACGCACGCGATTCGTCGCGATTGCTTTCTTCGTGAATTCGACGAGGTTGATGATCCAGGGGTCGTTGTCGAATGCAGTGTGTCGAGATCCAGTAATAAGAACAGCGTCGATTTCGTCGAGAGCGGGATATGAGTGGAGTTCATTGACTACATCGTAGCCCTTGATAGAAACGACATCCTTCAAGTTCTGGGGCTTTGCGGCTGCTTCGAGGAGTGCAGTGAAGACGCCTGTGTAGTTTCCATAGCGATCGCGAGTTTGTGGCTGAGGGGTGTCAGCCTCGAGGATAGCAAGACGAAGAGGAGGCATTTTGGCGGTAATTTGCAGTAGAAAGTAAGATGAGAGGAAGACAAAGAAGCGGTAAAGGGGTCAGGTCAGGTAAATTGAAATATGCCTCTTGCGAAAACGGCCTGCATAGGTTCTAGGTTTCTATCTGCAAGGCCCCTCCAACTGGAGATGGGACCCTTCTATTTCCTTGCTCGTGTAACGGCGGGACCGATAGCGGGGTGGAGGGAGGCGAGATAAGCGGGCAGAATAGGAAAACATGATGTTATGTTGCCTGTTTCAGTAGGCGGTGAGTAGTTTGGTGAAGCGATATCGTTGGACGTTGACATGAAGGGATACTTGTTCTTACAGGTCCAAGCGAACCAGTAAACTTCTTTGTAATTAAAGATACCAATGAAATGTACTGAAGAAGAAAAAGAAAGTATAATTAACCTGTAGGGCTGCTCATAACCTACAGAAGGTTGGCTGTTGGCTGTAGCTAACACGGCATCTTGCATGAATGTCTCGCATAAAGTCACATTATTTACATCGCACACAAACAAAGTCGAGATGAAATAAAAATATGCACACCTATAAAATAAATGCTATAACTTCCAATTCCGTCCCCAAGTAAGCAATCTTGAATGAGTAGTCATCTATTTTCTTACAAATGCAAGGATGTGATGATCTTATCTGTGACAGTTTGTGGCTGATATTCCCTGCAAATTTATCTTGAGTGACGTCTGGGCCGTTTAAGCTTTAACTTACAACCTACATAAAACACATGCAGGGACTCTAGTGAGTTTTGTCTTTTATAAACAGCATAGGTGGGTTTTTTTTGCCCTTCTATTTTTTCTTTGCGCTTTTCCTTTTCTTCCTTTTTAGTTTACGATCGCTCTGCATTCGGGTGGCATTTTGAAAACATGACTTCGAGATTATCTTTGGGTGGCTTCTTAGCCAAAGCGAGAGCTGCTTTGACAGCTCCAGCTGCGCAACGAAAGGGACCTCTTACTTTTGTTGTAGGAAATGAGTCTGCAGGTAAGTTGAATTTCGTCTCTATCATAGCTTTTACTAACAAAATAGACCTTGATTCTCTATGCTCGGCTGTTGTTTATGCTTATTTGCGTACTCATACCCCTCCTCATACCCTACACATTCCCCTCTCAAACCTACCCCGCGATGACCTCGCTCTACGCACCGAGATGTCAGCTGTTCTCAAACATGCTGGACTTAGTCTCAAAGATCTTTTGACTTTGTCTGAGCTTCCTGACTTGAAGCCGGAAGAAACTCGTTGGTTGCTGGTTGATCATAACTCTCTCACGGGTCCACTCAAGAAGTTCTCTGATCAAGTTATTGGCTGTGTTGATCACCACGCGGATGAGGATGTTGTGAGCAAAGATGCAGACCCGAGAGTTATCGAGCAGTGTGGAAGTTGTATGAGTTTAGTTGTTGACGAAACTCGTAAGATCTGGGACGAAATTTCTGGTCTGGATGCTGAAGGTATCGATGCAGCTATCGAAAACGAGAAGCTTTACAGACTTGCCCTTGCTCCTATCATTTCCGACACGATAAACCTAACAGCCAAGGAAAAAGTCCGCGAAAAGGATAACAAAGCAACTTCATTCCTAGAGGAGCGCATATCATTCAGCCGCAACAAATACTTTGAGGAAATCTCCGAGGTGAAGGAGGATATTTCCGCTTTAACCTTCCGCGACATCTTCCGCAAGGATTACAAAGAATGGGACGGTTCAGGTCTAAAACTCGGAATAAGCTGCATTGTGCAAAACTTCGACTACCTCGTCAACAAAGCCGGTGCCCCAGAGCCTCTCATCGAAGCTTTCGAAGACTGGGTTAAAGAGCGAGAGCTCGATGTGGCGAGTATAATGACGACGTCTCACCCCGGTGGAGAGTTCCAGCGTCATTTATTGGTATGGGGTCTTACTGGGGAGGGACGTGAGGCGGTGGATAGATTTGTGAAGGATAGTAGCGAGAAGTTGAAGTTGGAAACGTGGGAGGAGGGAAAGCTGGATGAGCATGGGCATAAGAGGTTTGCTTGGAGACAGAAGGAACTTGCTGCTAGTCGAAAGCAGGTTGCGCCGTTGTTGAGGGAGGCTCTTAAGAAGAGCTGACTGCAAGGGCGTAAGAGTTCCAAGATATAATGTGGTATTGAGACTGGTTTAGACATCATACACGACGATAAATCGTACTGCAAATAACAAAGCACATCATACCCGATGTTCCATATGAATCATATTCCCTGGCCTTTCAAGCCCCTTTCCCCTCTTCTTCTGCCTCTTCTCGCTATCAGACCCTGAGCTACTTCGACCTTGTACAGATACAGCTCTAGAGAAGAGATGACCCTCATTTAATGTAGAAGCAATGAAGCTATCTAGGTTGATAAGAATACTGAAAAAACTGTTGTAACATCCACTCAAACACTTTCTGCAGAAACACTACGACCCAACTGGACCATCATAGAGTACACGAATTCGTCCAACTCCCTAGCCAAACGGCGTAAGCTAGGCGAATAATGACATACAATAGTATGGACTTGTTTCATTCCAGACTCGAGCGTCATTGTCTGGAGGACATAAGCGGGGAACCCTCTACCTGCAGCTGACCTCTTTCGAGGCTCTTGCATAGAATTTACCTGTTTATCGTACATAGAAGTGAGCCGTTGCAGCCTTGAAATGTAGCAGGCCTCAAAGGGGCCTGTATGCATTGAAAGGTATTGTTACATATGATTTGTTATTTGTTATACAAGACATCCAGCCCATGCCCATCCGAATGCTCCGCTCATATGCCAAATCCGATCACTGATCGGACTTATTTGAGCCACCTCGGTCCATTTTCCGTCTCGCAAAGAAGGTTACAGACTCAGCATGAAAAGCTTCAACCTCTTTCAGCATGTTCAGATACTGTCTGTTCGCTGTCCTCACCTTTGCGTATTTCGAGGGACCCAGGTAAGCTGCAGGACCTTTCTCAATGAAGTATCTGGCCGCCGGATCAGCGACATCAATGGCTGCTTTGAGTGAATGATACAAACCACCTATCATGTAGAATGGTTTGGTTTGTTTCATCATTTCATCGTAGACCCATTCCAAGTTGTTGATGGTCATGATCTGGTCTTGTTCTTTCGCAAGAGTGTTGAACACGTGTTCGTAGAGATGCTTGGGTCTTTCCATTTTCCATAGAGGAAGCAAGCGGAAAGTTTTCCAGTACCGAGGCCAGTCTTTTTTATCTGCGTAGACTGTCATTAAACGATGGATTTGGCCCGAGCTGAGTCGGCAATCTTTCTGCGCCATGAGTGTGTCGAGATTCTTCAGCGCCCGCTCTAGTTCAGGCTGTCCATGAGATGGTGACTTCATGCCCTCTTCAATCAGAATTGTGAACATTTCATCGTCCCAGATCACCATTCCTCGCTCCTCAGCTGTCAGGAGAATCTGATCGACAAAGGCAAGACGTGCACCAGCAGCAGGTTCGCGTGTAGGCACTCTCATAGCACCCCTGAGATATCCGTAAAGCTGCTCTTGGCTAAGAGGCGTCCCAGCCATCTGCATTTCCTCAAAATTCTTGATGACATGGTTTAGAATAGGGTGGCTTTGCTGATTAACTTCCTGTTCTTCTTCTAATGGGGTAGACGCACTGTGATCGTAATTTTCATGTTCTGTAGCATTTGGTGAAAGTCGTCGGGCACTCGTAGTGTAGGCTCGCCGTTGTTGTGATGCTTTTTCCAAAGCCTGCCATTGTCGAGCAGATTCCGACCTGGGTAGCTGGATCTTGGTGGCAAGAAGTTCCTCAAGCTCTTCGGGGCTGTTGATCTGCTCACCGCGAGCTTGCTTGTTTTCTCTTAAGCTCTTCTTCAAGACACCCTGCCAGAGAGTCTCCAGGTTAAGCTCCGCCCGTCGAGACTCCGTCATACACTGGATCACCACTGTGGTGCCTGTTTGAGGGGCGCCAAAACCAGAGAAGCGGCCGGTATCATCAACCTTGGCAGCTTCATTGATGTTATCGCCATTGGAGGAGAAGTTGACGCAAACCCAACCAGTTGAGATACCATTGTCGCCACCGGGAATAATTGCAGTATTGGTACCCATCAGTTTGGCCTTCTTTCGAAGTCGACGAAGCTTCGTCCGTAATTCACCAGGTCCAATCAAACCATCAGCCCTAGCGGAAATGTTGTGGTTCTTTCGAAGCCATCGAACAAAGCGACCGGATGAGATGTGGAGATGTCGTTCACTGCGAGCTGTCGCAAAGAGCATGATCAAGTTGGGACCAAGAGCAGCGGGAGGATCAAGGTCGCGCATATCGAGTAGAGAAATATCGTCCAGACCCATATCTTCGAATATGTATTTCACCATTGGTTCAAGGACTTCGGGTGCACCTTCAGGGATCTTCGGCAGGTCGACGGCATGTTGACTTTGAGGGTGTCGCGGGGGCTCAACTTCGAGGAACCAAGGAACATCATTAGATTCTGCGGCCTCGGGGATCGCATCGAAAGCATCGAAAGCATCGCTAGGAGGAACAACGGTTGAAGACTCTTTTTCGATTATCGGATCGGTCGTTTTGACATCTGAGTAGAACCTTGTCGCTAAAGGAAGCCATCGAGAGGTGGTCTGTGGCAAGTTACGAAAAGAGCTTGTGGCTGGTCTCGATACAACAGCACGAATAATGGCCGATTGACATTGACGACAAGCTAATGCCGCAGTCACAGGTCGAGAGAGCATCTTGAATTTAACACTCTTGAGTGAGATGCAAGACAAGAAAATCGAAAGTCGAGTGAAGGACCGAGTAAACCGTCATGTCTAGATTTGGTCGCGTGAAGTGGAGAAGAGAACGGTTACAGCTCTCGATCGGCCAAGGTGTGTTACAATAAAATATGCACATAAAAGATACCAATAGAATTATGAGACTACGAGTCAAGGCTTTAGACATGATATATAATAGTCTTGATATTATTAGTTATATTTCATTACATTTTATCTTTGTTCGTCTTCTTTTTTAGCCTTTGTAGGTATTAGCTGTGCAGATTTTATCATAACCCACTTGCACCACTATCATCTTCTCGAACTTTAGGTGGGTTCTTCCAGAGTGGGCCTATCAAAAAAGTCCCTTGTTTTTTTTCTACTGCCGCCACGATTTGTTCCACACGTGACTGCTTCTAGTGCTTCTCAAGTTCACCGTCCAATCCTCTACGATGAAAAATTCGGAGAGCTAACCAATCTGATCTGCTAACATCTGCTTCACGCGACAGCAGTGGCAGGACGAAAGAACAAGAACTTGTCCTTCAACACTCGCTGTGACAATTCTTTTTGAATCTGTCCTGTCTCCTTCGTCGAATTAATATTCGTCTGTTATATATTTCCGCCTAATGTTATAATATCCCATCAACTCAACAGCAATCCTCTGTTGAGTCTATCACTGCTGGGCCAATTCGCCCCCTCACGACATCCTTCATTCCGACGACCATCGCCGAATCATCACAATGCTTGTTCGACAAACACGGAGGAGCATTGCTCTTCAGCAGAGTGCTGCTATACGATCAATTGGACTTCGCCCCAGATCTCTACCGTCACATATCACATCCAACCTGGGACGAAGATGTGTTGTTTCCCAGCAATACCAACCCCGCAAAGTCCGAGGCTCAGAGTCTGGCCCTTCACTCACTCATGAAAGGAATCTCGCTACAGCTGTCGACGATTTCACCTTCGGCCAGTCTCTCGGTGCCCTACACAACCAGCTTGCCAGCTCCGGCCTGCAGCCTTTCCAGGCCCCTCCGAATTCCTACTCCGATCTCCCAGCCTTCGAACCGTCGTCATTGTTGACAATACCCGAGCCATCAGCACCTCGACATTTCGGAAAAATCAACAACAAGGGTGTCCCAGGTGAAGTTGAGGAGATGATCCCAGTCTTTGATGCCTGTGTCCGCGTGGGCAAGCTTGAGCGAGCATCTCTGGTTCTAAAGCGACTGAACTCCGTTGGTGTGATTTCTGGCGAAGAGATGATCATCTTACACAATCGATATCTCCGTGCATCCCTCGACCAGATCCGAATGAGCGCCGATCGAAAGCAAGCTGAACAACTCCACAAGTGGTACGAGCTGCAAATAAGGAACCAAAATGTCCCACAAACCGCAGAGACAATCGCTTGTATGCTCAAGGCTTCTCTAATTTCCGAACGAGGAGCCCGATTAGAACGACTTATCAAACGTTATATGAGCATGGCTCCGGGAGAGGCTGGATTGCGAGTTTTGAGTATGGCCGATATTCTCAGTGACCAAGATCTCGGCGTTATCACCGAAATCTGCCCAACCTACAGCTATGCCCCCGATTCCGAGGATGCCAGCTATGTTACATTAGCAAACGAAGAGGAGTCTTTTGATTTCGAGGAAGGTGTGGATATAGATATAGCAGCATTTGAAAACGCCAACGGAGAATATCCTGAGATTCGTCCGACACCTCAACGTGGAGACAGCTTGAACGCCCTGAGACGAAACCTCAATCTCATGGCCGAGCTGCAAAATGTTGATATTTCCAAGTTGGCGCCTGAAGAACAGCGAGAATTTCAAATGCGACTAGAAAAGGACTCGATAGACACCGCTATTCAAAAATGGAGGAACGCTAAGAGAAACTTGGATAAGATGCGCATTAACACAGCTATAAATGTCAAGGCCGAGGATGCCACTTTGACTGACTGCATGCACCGCTGGCTTGTGGCCATGGAGGAGCGTTTGAGAGAGGAGATCATCAAGGTCGAGAAATCTGAAATGAGCGAAACCAAGTCAGAAGAAGATCTCGAACGATGCATTTACGGCCCAATCATTCGACTTGGAGACCCTACTCGATTGGCCGCTGTGACTATTCTTACTCTGCTCAACCTCAGTGCTTTACAGGGTGTTGATAAGGGTGTGGTCATTCAACGTCTACTCAATGATGTTTCTCGAGTTGCCCAGGATGATATTCACACCCAAATCAAGGAAAAGGCTGCACGAGAACGCCGACGTCGTCAACGAAAGGTCAAATTTACTGGAAACCCGGAAGAGGCTCTAGCAGCACAAGCCCAGGAAGCCGAAGTTCAAGCAACCGAAGCCCAGGAAACCGGTGCAGAGGTGCAAAAGATCATTACTGACGCTTACGAGCCAAGCGACGTTAAGGACCCTGCTCTGGGATCATGGTCTGTTCAAGTCAGAGCCCGTGTTGGATCGATCCTCGTCAAGTCCCTGCTCGAGACCGCCAAAGTCAACGTTGTGAAGCAGCACCCTATCACAAAAGAGCGAATTAGCCAACTTCAGCCTGCCTTTTCCCATATGCAAGCACCCAAGAAGGGAAAAAAGGTTGGCATCTTGACCATTAACCCAGAGCTCGTCGAGCGCCTGAAGCGAGAGCCCATGGGTGACTTCCTTGCGAAGCATCTCCCCATGGTTGCTGAGCCCCAACCTTGGAGGCTCATCAATGAGGGTGGTTTCCTGGCTAGCAAAGCAACCCTGATTCGTGTCAAGTCAGGAGATGTCGAGCAAAGGCTCTACACTAAAGCTGCTATCAAACGTGGCGACATGGCGCAAGTCTTCAAGGGATTGGACGTGCTAGGAAAGACACCCTGGAGGATCAACAACGATGTTCTTGACGTTATGGTGGAGGCCTGGAACAGTGGTAATGCCATCGCCAACATGCCAACACTGACCCCGGACCTCACCATGCCACCGGAGCCCACAACTTCCGATCCCCTTATTCGCCGAGCTTGGATTCGATCCGTCAAGGCCGTCGAGAATGAGCGCTCTGCCCTCCACTCGCAAAGATGTTACATGAACTTGCAGCTTGAGATTGCTCGTGCATTCCGCAAGCAGGTCATCTACTTCCCTCACAACATGGATTACCGTGGTCGTGCCTATCCTCTTCCAACATACCTGAACCATATGGGAGCTGATCACACCCGTGCTCTTCTGAAATTCGCCAATGGCAAGGAACTCGGTACACACGGTCTGAGGTGGCTCAAGATTCATCTGGCCAACGTGTACGGTTTTGACAAAGCCTCCTTCGACGAGCGAGAGCAATTTGCTACCGACAACCTTGAGAACATCTATGACAGCGTCCAAAACTCCCTGAACGGCAAGAGATGGTGGTTGAAGGCTGAAGACCCCTGGCAATGTTTGGCCGCTTGTTTCGAGCTGAAGGCTGCCCACGATCTGGAGGATCCTACCAAATACGTCTCCAACCTGCCCGTACACCAAGATGGCACCTGCAACGGTCTCCAGCATTATGCGGCGCTTGGTGGTGATACTTGGGGTGCCCAACAGGTCAACCTTATGCCTGGTAGTCGACCTGCTGATGTCTACTCTGCTGTTGCCAATCTTGTCAAGGAGTCAATTGGCAAGGATGCTGAAGCCGGCAGTCAACTCGGTAAGAACTGTCTGGGCAAGATCACTAGAAAGGTCGTTAAGCAAACTGTTATGACCAACGTTTATGGTGTCACCTTTGCCGGTGCCAAGCAACAAGTCTGCAAGCAACTAGACGCTCTCTACCCTAACATGTACAAGGACACTGGCATTCCCAACCTTGTGACCGCCACGTACATTGCAAAGCATATCTTCTCTGCCCTAGGAACAATGTTCCGTGGTGCACACGATATCCAGTACTGGCTGGGTGAGATCGGCGCACGTGTCTGTAAAGCTCTGACACCGGCTCAACTCGACCAGTTGGCGGAGGAGCAGGAGAACTCAACTGGCAAGAAGCCTGCCTCAAAGGAGTTGGAAGAACTCGCTGCACAGTTCCGATCGACTGTCGTGTGGACCACACCCCTGCGGATGCCAGTTGTGCAACCATACCGAAAGTCCATTACCCGAGAGATTCGCACCTGTTTGCAGTCAATTAGCTATCCCACCCAGGGCCAGACCGAGCCTGTTGACCGCAGAAAGCAACTTCAGGGATTCCCTCCTAACTTCATCCATTCACTCGACGCCAGCCACATGCTGCTTTCGGCACTCAGGTGTGATGAGCTTGGATTGAAGTTCGCAGCTGTCCACGATTCTTTCTGGACTCACGCCGCTGATGTTGATATTTTGAACGGAGTTCTTCGAGACGCCTTTATCCGTATTCACGAAGAAGATGTTGTTGGTCGATTGGCTGCTGAATTTGCAGCTCGATGGAGGGGTGCGCTATATCTAGCCAACATCCCTAGCGATAGCGAAGTTGGAAAGAAGATCAAGGAGTACCGAAAGAAGAGCAAGCTGAGCCACAAAGAAGAAGTGCTCCTGGAATACAAGCGCAGCAACCTACTTCGTTCAGGCAACCCCTGGGACGTGGAGGCGGCACAGAAGATTGTGACACCTGCTTCCATCTATGAGGAGATGAAGGGTTCAGTTGAAGCGGATCCTGAGATTCAGAAGGAGGCTGAGGATGTCGGCAGTCTTGGACAAGTTCCTGAGTCGGAACTCAGCCTTGACACAGCCGTTAAGGAAGCCGTGCAGGAGATGGATCCTGAGGGCAGCGAGGCAGTTGAGCTCAGCAATAGGCTTCTTGAACGCCTCAAGCATACCAACTTCGAGTTCCAGGTTGTCCAGCCCAAGAAGGCGCCGAAGCAGGTTTACAAGAAGAACACACCTATCTGGCTTCCATTGACCTTCCCTGATCTTCCCGAGAAGGTATGTTTACAATACAATGACACAAATATTGAATCACTGCTAACATTATTTCTCAGGGCGACTTTAACATCAAGCATCTCCGAGAGAGTCAGTACTTCTTCTCCTGATTGGAGGAGGATAATGTATCACTATGACGAAGAAAACAATGAGGTGGTGACATGATTCGGGCGTTGTGTTGTATACCTGGCGTTTTGAGATGGGGTTTTTTTTATGACAGCGAAGTACCAAAAAAGCATTCGGATAGAGGAGCAACGTGGCGGCTGTGTGTTGTATTTTGTATACCATGAGGGGAGGATGTTGAACTGTATATTATTGGAGTCAGATAAAGATGGCATGAAAGTAAATATACAACAACGATATTCAAGCATCAACAAGTCTCAAATTTGGCAACAAGGGGTAGCCATTTCTCAATTGCAATACAAGTCATTGAATGTATGACTAACACTGTCTAACATTTTTGTTTATCTACAGAGATACATATAACACATCTCTTGATTTATCGCACAACAGCATCCTTGAGGCTAGGAACAGTGCAGACGCCACCGCTCTCGGTAACAAGACGTCCAGTTCCAGTCTTACCCAGCTGCTCAACGACACCAGCATCGAAAGCGACCTCAAGGCCATCAGTGGTGGTGAATCCAGGCTGGAAAGTCTCCCAGATCTTCTTCTTGGGGTTAAGAACTCCCTCAGGGCTACCCTCCCAGCCCTCGAACCAGACCCGGTCACCGGCCTTGTCACCCTCAGGGGG